>JAPMOS010000099.1:92500-143365 GCA_027972325.1 Paratrimastix pyriformis | reverse complement strand
TCATGGGCGGTGGTGGGTCCGTACCGCCACCCCCGCCTCTCGGTGGCTCCGTCCCGCCTCCACCTCCCCTCGCCGGTGGTTCGGTCCCCCCGCCGCCCCCGTTGGCTGGCGGCTCCGTCCCTCCGCCCCCTCCCATGATGGGTGGGTCCGTGCCCCCGCCACCTCCGCTTGTGGGCGGTGGTGGTTCCGTCCCGCCTCCGCCTCCCCTCGCCGGCGGCTCCGTCCCCCCGCCACCTCCCATGGCAGGCCGTGTCCCCCCACCGCCTCCCCTCGCCGGCGGCTCCGTCCCGCCCCCGCCCCCCATGGCTGGCGGCGTCCCACCTCCCCCGCCCCTCGCCGGCGGCTCCGTCCCACCCCCGCCTCCCATGGCTGGCGGTGTGCCCCCGCCACCTCCCATGGGTGGGGTGCCCCGGCCGCCCCCCATGGCTGGCGGTGTCCCCCCGCCGCCCCCAATGGCTGGTGGTGTCCCGCCCCCGCCTCCCATGGGTGGTGTGCCCCGTCCGCCAGCCGTTGGCGGCGTCCCGCCCCCACCGATGATGGGTGGGGTGCCCCCACCACCCGGCGGTGTCCCGCCACCCATGGCCTTCCGGCCCCCCGTCGGTCCGTAGATGTGTGTCGCTATGTGTCGCTATGTGTCGGTGTGTGTCGGTGTGTGTCGGTCCGTAGATGTGTTATTCACGATACTCTATATATCGAGATAATATTCACGATACTCTATATATCGAGATAATATTCACGATACTCTATATATCGAGATAATATTCACGATACTCTATATATCGAGATAATATTCACGATACTCTATATATCGAGATAATATTCACGATACTCTATATATCGAGATATTATTCACGATACTCTATATATCGAGATAATATTCACGAAACTATTTTTCGACGACACGGCGCTGCGCAGGCAAGCCGAAGAAAATTCCGGCCGTCAAGCCCAAGGTGCCTGTGCGGTCCTTCTTCTGGGCCAAGATCGCAGACAAGGTTGTCGATGCGTCCATCTGGAAGGTCCGCCCCGCCCCGCCTCGCCCCGCCCGATGCTGAGAATCACCTTCCCAGTGATCATCCCAAGCATCATCATGCAGTTGCCAGACCTGCCATCATCATCATGATCGGCATCATCCAGTCATCATCATCATCCAGTCATCATCATCATCCAGTCATCATCATCATCCAGTCATCATCATCATCCAGTCATCATCATCATCCAGTCATCATCATCATCATCATCCAGTCATCATCATCATCATCATCCAGTCATCATCATCATCATCATCATCATCATCATCATCATCATCATCATCATCATCGTCATCATCATCATCATCATCATCATCATCATCATCATCATCCAATCATCAGGATCTGGACGACACCAAGCTGGTTGTGCCTGCCGACGAGCTCGAGGCCCTCTTCGCCAACAAGCCCCGCGCCGCCCCGGCCCCGTCGGCATCGCCCGATGCGGCCCAGAAGGAGCAGGAGAAGAAGGTTGAGATGATCTCGTTCGTCGACGGCAAGCGCGCATCCAACCTCGGTCCGTGAAAATGATGATAATGTTGTTGTTGTTGTTGTTGTTGTTGTTGTTGTTGTTGTTGTTGTTGTTGCTGCTGCTGCTGCTGCTGCTGCTGCTGCTGCTGCTGCTGCTGCTGCTGCTGCTGCTGTTGTTGTTGTTGTTGTTGTTGTTGTTGTTGTTGTTGTTGTTGTTGCTATTGCTGTTGTTGTTGTTGTTGTTGTTGATGTTGTTGTTGATGTTGTTGTTGATGTTGATGTTGATCTCGTTTGTTGATGGCAAGTGCGCATCCAACCTCGGTCCGTGACGACTGTGGGCGGGGCGGGCTGGAGGGCTGGGGTGGAGAATGGCTCATTGCTCATCCACACTTGGCACCACCACAATCATCATCATCCAATCATCATCTAATCATCATCCAATCATCCGGTCACCATCATCACCATCATCATCATCCAATCATCATCATCATCCAATCATCATCATCATCCAATCATCATCATCATCCAATCATCATCATCATCATCCAATCATCATCATCATCCATTCATCATCATCCATTCATCATCATCCATTCATCATCATCCATTCATCATCATCCATTCATCATCATCCATTCATCATCATCATCATCATCATCATCATCATCATCATCATCATCATCATCATCATCATCATCATCATCCAGTCATCATCCAATCATCATCCAATCATTATCATCCAGGCATCATCATCATCCAATCATCATCATCATCATCATCCAATCATCATCAACACCCTCCCTGTCCACAGGCATCATGCTGTCGCAGTTCGGCAAGCTGCCCAACTTCCAGCCCGTGGCCGAGGCCATCATCAACTGCGACGCCAAGATGCTGACCCCTGACCGGCTCAGGGCCATGCTCAACTTCATCCCCCAGCCTGATGAGGTCTGGGCCCATTATTGGTAATGATGATGATTGGATGATGATGATTGGATGATGATGATTGGATGATGATTGGATGATGATGATGATGATGATGGTGGTGGTGGTGATGATGATGGTGATGGTGGTGATGATGATGATGCCTCCCACCTTCCATGTTCCTCATCTCGTATCTATCCGTCCCATCAATTGGCCTGCTGGTCTGGCCAGATTGAGAACGCCAAGGGGGTCGCCCCGGCCGACGAGCCACGACTGGGCAAGGCCGAGCGATATTTCTTCGATGTCTGCCACCCCATCATCCAATCATCATCATCCAATCATCATCATCATCATCCAATCATCCAATCATCACCATCCAATCATCACCATCCAATCATCATCACCATCACCATCACCATCCAATCATCATCATCCAATCATCATCATCATCATCCACGCATCATCATCATCATCATCATCATCATCATCCAATCATCCAATCATCATCCATCCATCCGTCCCCATGCAGATCAAGGACATCCCCAACCTGGAGCAGCGCCTGACCTGCATGCTCTTCCGGGCCCGGGCGGATGAGATCCTGGCTGCACTGAAACCCGTCCGTGTTTCCACCCATTGTTTGTGGATCTTGTTGTGGATCTTGTTGTGGATCTTGTTGTGGATCTTGTTGTGGATCTTGTTGTGGATCTTGTTGTGGATCTTGTTGTGTGTCGTCATGTGTGTCTTGTTGTGTGTCGTCATGTGTGTCTTGTGTGTCTTGTGTGTCTTGTGTGTCTTGTGTATCTTGTTGTGTATCTTGTTGTGTGTCTTTGTGTATCTTGTTGTGTATCTTTGTGTATCTTGTTGTGTGTCTTGTTGTGTGTCTTGTGTATCTTGTTGTGTGTCTTGTTGTGTGTCTTTGTGTATCTTGTTGTGTATCTTTGTGTATCTTGTTGTGTATCTTGTTGTGTGTCTTGTGTCTTGTTGTGTGTCTTTGTGTGTCTTTGTGTGTCTTGTGTGAGATGTCTCACTCCGTCCCATCACCGCACCACCACGCAAGTGTTGCTGCGTGCTGCTGCTGCAGGGCTTGGAAACCATGAACACGTGTCTGCACGGCCGTCCGGACCACCCAAATCTCACTTCGTCACATCACCCACCCACCCACCCACCATGCAGGGCTTGGAGACTTTGAAACGCGCCTGCACGGCCGTCCGGACCAGCCCGAAGGTGCGCAAGGCGCTGGAGTGGATGCTCGCCCTGGGTAATTTCCTCAATGGCACCTCGAATGCCGGTGGGGCGTATGGCGTCAAGCTGGACACGTTCACCAAGGTTCGTGTGAGGTGATGTTGATGGTGATGATGTTGATGTTGATGTTGATGATCGGAGGATGTTGATGATGTTGATTGGATGATGTTGATTGGATGATGTTGATTGGATGTTGATTGGATGTTGATTGGATGATGTTGATTGGATGTTGATGTTGATGTTGATTGGATGATGTTGATTGGATGTTGATTGGATGATTGGATGTTGATGTTGATGTTGATTGGATGTTGATGATGATACCACTTCTCACCCTTCTCCTTTTTTTTTTTTTCGACAGACGATGTTGATGTTGTTGTTGTTGTTGTTGTTGTTGTTGTTGTTGTTGATCACATCTCTCTTCTCCTTTTTTTTCGACAGATGATTAGATGATGATGATGATGATGATGATGATGATGATGATGATGATGATGATGATGATGATGATGATGATGATGATGATGATGATGATGATTAGATGATGATGATGATTTGTTGTTGTTGTTGTTGTTGTTGTTGTTGTTGTTGTTGTTGTTGTTGATCACATCTCTCTTCTCCTTTTCCTCGACAGATGGAGGAGGCTCGCTCGGCCGATGGCAAGACTAACCTCTTCGAGTTCTTTGTCGGGGTGCTCGAGCGGTCTGTAGCCGCGTCCTGATGCCCCCACCATCAGCATCAGCATCCAGTCATCATCATCAATCACCATCACTCAATCACATCACCCAATCCAATCATCATCGTCCAATCATCATCGTCCAACCATCGTCATCCAATCATCACCCAATCCAATCATCGTCCTCCAATCATCATCCAACCATCGTCATCCAACCATCGTCATCCAAATCATCATCATCATCATCAGCATCATCATCATCATCATCATCATCATCATCATCACCCATCCGCCACCCCAGGAACGACCTGGCCGACCTGGATGTGGAGCTGAAGGACGTCCCGACCGCCATGCGCGTGCCCTACGCCACCATGGAGGCCGACATTAACGAGCTCAACAAGGGCCTCGGAATGGTCCGTGCTGCTATCACCCCTGGAGGCACTGGCTCTATGGCCATGGGCCTATTTTGACCAAATGGGCCCTCTGATTATGCTTATGCCCGCGTCATCGTTCTCACCAACTTGTCGCCTGTGCTGTCCCGTGCTGTCCTCTGCTGTGTGCTGTCCTGTGCTGTATGCTGTGTCCTGTATGCTGTGTCCTGTCCTGTTGTTGTGCTGTCCTGTGTGCTGTTCTGTATGCTGTGGTCCTGTATGCTGTGTCCTGTCCTGTGTCCTGTCCTGTCCTGTGTGCTGTCCTGTATGCTGTGTCCTGTCCTGTCATATGTGCTTGTCCTGTCATATGTGTCGTCCTGTCCTGTGTGCCGTCCTGCCATATATGTGCTGTGCTGTGCTGTGCTGTGCTGTGCTGTGCTGTGCTGTGCTGTGCTGTGCTTGTGCTTGTGCTTGTGCTTGTGCTTGTGCTTGTGCTTGTGCTTGTGCTTGTGCTGTGCTGTGCTGTGCTGTCTCTCTGCTGTTGCAGATTCAACGGCAGCTGGACACGGCCCATGCCCTGCTCTCGGCCCCCGTGCCGGCCCCCGAGCAGGCCCGACGGATGGCCCAGGCTTTCATCACCTCCATGGAGGTCCGTATGCTGTGTGTCTCTGTGTGTCTCTGTGTCTGTCTGCCCGACGGATGGCCCAGGCCTTCATCACCTCCATGGAGGTCCGTATGCATCATCATCCAATCATCCAATCATCATCATCCAATCATCATCATCATCATCATCATCATCACCCCCACTCCCCACAGCCGCTCCACGGAGCCATCGAGCCCCAATTTACGGAGATGCGGGACCTGTACAAGGCTGTGACGGACGACTTCAACACGACGGTGACCCTGTTTGCCGAGGACCCCAAGAAGATGTCGACCGAGGAATTCTTCGGACTCTGGAACCATGTCGTCGACCGGTTCAAGGTCGGGATGTGTTGTGTGTCGTTGTGTGTCCTTGTGTGTCGTTGTGTGTCCTTGTGTGTCGTTGTGTGTCGTTGTGTCCTTGTGTGTCGTGTGTGTGTGTGTGTGTGTGTGTGTGTGTGTGTGTGTGTGTGTGTGTGTGTGTGTGTGTGTCTGGTGTGTGTCGTGTGTGTGTGTCCCTGATAAAAGAGGACCCCAAGAAGACGAAGAATTCTTCGGCCTCTGGAACCACGTCGTCGACCGGTTCAAGGTATGTGCCGTGCGTGCCAACGGGCTTTGGGACGGAGGGGACAGGGACGGATCCACTCACTCTTCACTCGTGCTTCCCCCCCCCCCCGCCCGCCCGCCCGCCCGCCCGCCCGCCCGCCCACCCACCACTGTCGTCTGTGCTTTCCCCGACATGGCTACCGCGACCGCTACTGCTGGCAGGCCATTCACGCCAAGCATCTGGCCGATGCCGAGAAGGAACGCAAGGAGCAGGAGAAACGCGAGGTCTGTGTTGTGTGCCCCTGGCATCCAATCGTCATCGTCATCGTCGTCATCGTCGTCATCGTCATCGTCGTCGTCATCATCATCATCATCATCATCATCTCATCAGCGTCAGCGTCATCAGCGTCATCAGCGTCATCATCATCGTCAGCATCAGCATCAGCATCGTCAGCATCATCATCATCATCATCGTCAGCATCAGCATCATCAGCATCATCATCATCATCATCAGCGTCATCATCATCATCATCATCATCATCATCATCATCATCACCACCCCCACCCCCACCATCATCCCTGACCACCTCTCAGCGGGAGGAGAAGAAACGGCTGGAGCGCGAGGCTGCCAAGGCGGCCGCTGCCAAGCCCTCGTCCACATCGCCCTCGCCCTCGCCCGGCCCCGCCACCGCTGCCGCTGCCGCTGCCGCCTCGGTCCGCACCGGTGCCCTGTGTGGCGTGCGTGGTGGTGTGTGTGTGGAGGAGCAAGGGGGCAAGAAGGAGAAGGTGTCTCTCAAATTGACGCGCAGAGCGAGCGGACTTGGGTCAAGGGAATCACAGTCGCGAATCATCCGAATGAATCACCGAACACGGGTGGCATGACGTGTGCGGGTGGTCGTCTCGCCCGGTGTCTGCATTCCCCCCTGGTCATCATCCCGTCCCGTCATTTGGTGTTCATCATCCGCCTGTGAATTGTGTCTCCATAACCCACAGGCCGAGCC
Organism: Paratrimastix pyriformis; assembly: GCA_027972325.1. Classification (NCBI taxonomy): domain Eukaryota; phylum Preaxostyla; family Paratrimastigidae; genus Paratrimastix; species Paratrimastix pyriformis. The sequence continues at coordinate 136,479 of JAPMOS010000099.1, read as the reverse complement.
GGCTGATGAGGACACGGCCAAGACGAATGAGATCCTGGAGACCCTGAACCAGGGTATCAATGCCGGTTTCCTGCTCCGGCGCCAGCGGCCTGGTCTGTTTCACCCCGATGAAGGATCGCCTCTGGGTTGGGTGGGTGGGTGGGTGACGCGAGTATTAACCTTCATTTGGTCGTTGTTGGGGGTGGTGCAGCTCGCGGCGAATCGACGATGCGCTCCAAGCTTCGCGTATAAAGATCGCCTCTCTCTCCAGAATGCCTATTTCCGTCGGCGCACGCGTGGCACCTCTTTGCCGGCGTGCCCCTTTTTTACCCTTGTAGAACATTTTGTAATCGCGGGCCAAAAACAATCTTTCTTCGGGTGTGCTGCTGTTCATTGGATGTCTTTGGGAAACATGATCTCTGTGATTCTGACGCATTCGGGGGGAGCGGACGAGGTTCAGCCCAGACGCTTTCAGTTGCTCGCGACGCGGCGATTTTCACAGCTCCGGCAGCTCGACAGAGCCAGTCAAATCACAGTCCACTGTCTCAACGCCGTTCGCCAGGAACGCAACGCCAGGGACCCCCGCCCGGGACCCCGGGGTCTCCTTCCGGCCGTCGGCTGGTTCAGTCGCGCCTTGATTCACAACAGACTTCAATTCCACCACCTCCGCCACCACCTGAGCTTGGACCGGCCAAGGGATATCAATTTTCCTCTCAAGCTGCCCGTCGCATCCCTGGACCTGCGGGAATGTTTCGATTTGCAGAACAAGAGCAGGAGGAGGCCAAAGTAATTGACGACACTGGGCGTCTGTCCTTTCCTGATCTGTGCGCAAACCTGATTGACCCTTAGCGGGGAACGCTTTTTGCAAACTTTTGGTTGCCTTCTCCCCCGTCTGCCAAAGGCAAGAATACGATCGTTTGGTCGCCGATTGCCAGGCCGAATCCCCTCGCCGCATGGAATTGCTCTCCGTGTACCTCGCCGGTGCCTGGAAAGACCTTCTTCAGGATCTTCAGATCCCACTCCATCGTCTGGAGGCGACATTTTGCGTTGGCCGCGTACTCACGACCCTCGCTTTTTCCGTTTCGCCGCGGACACAGCCTTCCCGGTCGCGCTGTTTGAGACCAACATCTCCACTGTGCGCGAACGTTTCCGCAACCCCGCGACCCGCAAACAGCGGATTGCTCACTTGGCGGTGATGGTCAAGCAGATCGAATATGTCATTCGGTCCGTGACAATACACACAGGACACGGCTCACCTTTTGTCAAAGGGACGCGTTCGTCACCTTTCGCGACCCGTCTGGTGAGATTCAGGGGACGGTCTCTCACCTGATCCTGGAGAAGTTTCCCTGGAGCTTTGTGCCCGGTGCCGCACTGATCCTGAAAGATGTCTGCTGCCTCCTCCTCTCACTCCCTCGCTCGGATCATCATCATCATCATCATCATCACTCAATCATCATCAGAGAGACATGCTGTGCATTTGCCAGCATCACCATCACCCAACATCACCATCACCCACCATCATCATCATCATCATCATCATCATCATCATCATCATCATCATCATCATCATCATCATCATCATCATCATCATCATCATCATCATCATCATCATCATCCCACATCATCATCATCATCATCACATCATCATCATCATCATCATCATCATCATCATCATCATCATCATCATCATCATCATCATCATCATCATCATCATCATCATCATCATCATCATCATCCCACATCATCATCATCATCATCATCATCATCATCATCATCATCATCATCATCATCATCATCATCATCATCATCATCATCATCATCATCATCATCATCATCATCATCATCATCATCATCATCATCATCATCATCATCATCATCATCATCCATCAATCCATGCCATCCATCATCAATCATCATCATCATCATCATCATCATCATCATCATCCACCGCATCATCCGCCGCCTCTGTCCCCCGCCCCGCCTCCGAACTGCGACGCTGATCTTCTGCAGGCCACCGCTGCCCTCCGAAGCGACGACCCCTTCGGCCGGTCGCCCGTCAAGCGGAGCGCAGAGGCTCCCCTGCCCCTTCCCCCACCTCCGTCCGCCCGGCCTCCGAGTCCCGAGCCACCACCACCGTCCCTTGACGAGCCTCCACCACCCCCCGGCATCCCCACATATGCCCGGCGCGTCTCTCCGACCCCCTCCATCATCTCCGTCTCCTCCGCTCGTTCCTGCTCGCCGATACCTCCCCGGGGGGGATCGACCTCCCCACCCACGCACGAATCCCTCCCGCCGCCACCTCCACCTCCACCGCTGCCGCCAACACGCCACGCCATCGCGTCGGCGGGCCCGGCCGCCTTGGCGGCCCGCTTGATGCCTCCTATTGGCCCACCCGCGGTTCTTGGTGAGGACGACGATGGGATGAGATTGGACATCCCCGATCTCACGCGACCACCACCCCCGCCACCACCTCCCCCACAAACGCCCGCCGCCCCTGCTCCTCTCCCGTCCTTCACCACCCCATGCGCCACTCGACCCACCACCCCCAGCACGGTGCGAATCCACGTCCCAGGGGCGGTGTCGACACCCCTGACCACCCCATTTGCGTCCGCCGCCCCGGTCGTTCGTCTCGCGACACCCACACTGCCCCACGAGCTGTTTCTCAAGGCGGCATCCACCCCACCCACCGCCACACCACAACCAGCTGCTTCCGCTGCTGCCGCGGCCTCGATCACGGTGGGCCTCGCGTCGTCCCCGCCACCAGTCACGGCGGCCTTTGACCAGAATTTGTTGAACGATCTCGAGTTTCCAACCTTGGAACCGCCACCCTTGTCTACATTCCCCCCTCCCTCTCCCCCTCAAGTGCCGCCGCCACAGTCAGTGGTGTCACCGCTCCCTCCTTCACCTGCTGCTGCCCAGCCACCACAAGCACAGCCACCTTCGCCGTCCGGCCAGCCGGCACCATCACCGTCCCCCACCCCTGCCGCAGGCGCCCCCACCTCCGACCAGTGGTGCCCCCGTGGACAAGTTTTCCTTGTTCCGATCGGCACGTGCACGGGTTCCGCCAGGCTCACGGTCTCAAGAGCCCCCCCATCCGCCTCTGGCAACACCAGCACCAGCACCAGCACCAGCACCAGCACCAGCACCAGCACCAGCACCAGCACCAGCACCAGCACCACCAATACTATCAACTGCGCCACAGCCTTTCAACGCACCGCCACCGCCGCCACCACCACCACCTGCCTCGGTTCTGCCGGCCATTCCACTATCGCAACCACGCAGTTCAGCCACAAGCTTTGTGGTTGCATCGAGCCAATCTCAACGCGCCTTGCCAGCCGATGCGGGCCTGCTGGACGCTGGAGATTTGGACGATCTGGCCGCCCCACCCCCGGTGGTGCACCAACCGATGATCATCGAACGAGCTGTTCAATCCCGTGTCGTTCATCGGGCTGCTCCCAGCATTCCGACATCCCAACCTTCGCAAATCAAACAAACTCAGCCGCAATCGGGGCAACAGAGCAGCCGCACCCAGCAGAGTGCGCCCAATAGCGATTTGGACATGCTCGAAGGATTGGAGTAATGTCCATTTCTTTTTCGTTGTGTCCCGAAGATCCATCTCTTGCCCGCATCGGTTCGTCTTCTCGAATCTACAATCGGCTCTTTGAAATTGGCCTCGCCTGCAGGAGATTTCAGCGCCAAGGGGTCTTGAGACCAAAAACAAAATGAGCAAAGCCTCGGCAACGCAGCATAAGTATAAGCTTGTCTTTCTGGGCGATCAAAGTGTCGGGAAGACTTCTCTGGTTACCCGGTTCATGTACGACACATTTGAGGCTGCCTATCAGGTTGCGTCACCACCTTCGCACTCATCCTTAAGCTCACTCTCCGACGTCCCACAGCCAACCATCGGGATCGATTTTCTCTCAAAAACCATGTACCTCGACGATCAAACAATCCGGCTGCAGCTCTGGGATACTGCCGGTCCGATGCCCCTTCCCGGTTCCATCTTCACCACGCGCCCGTTCCTCCGCAGGCCAAGAGCGTTTTCGTTCTCTGATTCCAAGCTACATTCGCGACAGTAGCGCTGCAATCATTGTTTATGATCTCACCAGTCCGGCATCTTCGCGGCACCCCCTCATCATCTCAATTTCTTCGTTCCAGACCGGCAGTCGTTCCTCAATGTGGACCGATGGATCGCCGATGTCCGTGCGGAGCGAAACAATGATGTTGTTATTATGATTGTGGGTAACAAGACCGACCTGGCCGACCGAAGGTCTGCCGACCTCTCCTCGGTTCCACCCACACCGTCGACTTCACCCACAGGGAGGTTGGCGTCGACGAAGGCGAGGCGAAGGGCCGGGAGCATGGGGTGCTCTTCATGGAGGCATCAGCAAAGGCCGGGTTTGGCATTAAGGTCGGCCGCTCCCTCCCCGGCACATCCGTGCTGCATTCCTGGGTGGAGATGGAAGGTGGGGAATGGAGGCTGGGGGAGATGGAGACAGGGGGCATGAAAGCTAACAACCCGCTCCCTCCCGCTCATCCTCTCCTCATCCTCATCATCATCCTCATCCCTCCCCTTTTCCTTCTCGTTTCTCGTGTTCCCTTTTCAGCTTCTTTTCCGCAGGATAGCGCAGGCGCTCCCGGGTCTCAGCCACACACCGCTCGCCGACCAGGCGAACAGCGGTCCGCACCTCACTACCGCATCCGCCGCCCCGACACCTCCCCCCCCACCACCGCCACCGCCACCGCCACCCCACCACCGCCACCACCACCGCCACCACCACCGCCACCACCACCGCCACCACCACCGCCACCACCACCGCCACCCCACCGCCACCCCACCGCCACCCCACCGCCACCACCAACCACCTCATCCGCCCCTGCATCATGCCCCCAACCAACACCCAGGGCATCATGCATCATGCGTTCGCCCTTGCATCTCCGCCCCCCCCCCCCCCCCAACGCACACATCACGTGCCATCTCCATCTCATCTCACCGTCGTCTTCCTCCTCCCGGTCTCCCACGTGGGAATGCGTGGGGTGGTGCGTGGGTTTCCACAGGCATCGTCGACCTCACCCTCCCTCCCGACTCCTCCTCGGCCGCTCCCACCTCCTCGGGCCTCCCCCCCGCCTCCACCTCCTCCTCCCTTCCCTCCGGCACCGCCACCACCCCGGGCCAGCCCGCCCCATCTGCCCCCATCGACCCGGCCGCAGGGGCAACGGGATGGCCGCTATTTGGACAGCAGAGGTGCGCCATGACCAACTGCTGATCATCTCCCACTTGGTGGCGGGGGGCTTGGCCTGCTGTGGGCACTGCCCCCCCCCCCCCTCTCTCTCTCTCTCTCTCTCCCTACGTATGCGTCATATTGAGGCACCGCGTGGATGGGGAGTTCTCCTCCCTTCGCTTTTGTGTGGCAATCCGACCATCCCCCACGCCTTGCCCTCAACCCACCACCAGTACAAGACCCCTTGCTGCTTCCGCCCCCGTGCATACGCATCGCCCAGCCGCGACACACACGGGGAAGTTGAGCGCGATTCCCAGCATCTCCACCTCTTCTTCTTCGTCTTCGCCGTCTTCGTCTCGCCTTCTTCTTTCGGTTTGGGCTCCCCTCGATCCCCACGGGAGAACATCAGAGACTCACCTGATAACCCCCTCCTCCTCCTCCTCCATCCTCTTCTCGTCCTTCCTGCACGATTTGTGAAAAACACATCTGCCAGGTTTCTTTCTTTACAATGGCGTTCTCATCAGGCAATCCCTGCGCCCTGTTGAGGGGTGACCTGATGGGAAGGCTCGGCGCGTTTTGCCTCGCTTGGCAGCTCCATCCGCTCGCGCGGGACGGACGCTTGTTCCGATTCCAGCGGGCGTTCCGATTCCTGCGGGCGTTCGTGACCGGCACTGCATGGGTTGATTCCGGCGTGCTTGCTTTGCTCCAGCACGTTGCGCATGCACTCATCGAGGACACCTGTGGTGGAGGGACGTGAGCGGTGGGGCATCGGACGGGGCTTCTCAGACATTCCACTCCCATTTCGCAGGCGCGTTCGCAAACATCGGGGGTGGTCGTCACATCGTGGGGAAGCCAAATTGCCTTGCAACCCATGTCAAGGGCGGTGTCGATGAAACTCTTGCACTCGCCGCTGGGCCGGAAGACGGTGCAAATCCAGCCGCCGGTGAGAAGATCCTGCGGAATCAAGCGGAGAGAATGGTAGCACTTCTCACCAAGGACGGTCTCCTAGATGGGTGAAAGGAATGATCAAACGAGAAACAGTAACGGCGACAAAGCCGACATGATTCGGGTTGACCGGGATGATCTTGTAGCCTTGGTCCTGAAAGCAGGGGGTCGCAACAAAAAGTAATAATCAGCGGCGGACCTTCATGTACTTGGGAATGGCGTGAGAAGGCTTGTCCTCATGGACGCTGCATCCTACGCAGACGATCGTGCCCCACTGCTTCAGGATGTCGAGAATGGGCCGGGATTGCGCGCCCTGGATCTTTTGGACGTTTTCCATGGGCTGGCTGCCCCTCGTATCAACATCGTGTGGCTCCATTGGCATGCGATTGATGACACCGGCGCCATGATCCCCACCCCGGTTTGGCAAACTGGACTGGGAAAACAAGCGCTCGAGGGCTTGAATTGAACAAGAAAAAAGAACACCCGAAATGCTGGATGCAGAGGACAAACGATTAATTTACCGTTGCTTCTCCACCGCCATTCCGGTCTCGCCATCGTCACCTTCCCCATCATCACTACTGCTGTCGCTTCCGCTCCCCTCGCTGGCGGCCTTCTCCTTCTCCTCCTTCTCCTGCTCCTCGGCTCTGCTCCTCTTGGCCTCCTCCCCTTCGGCCTGCGCTGCCAGCAGTCGCTTCCTCCCCGCCGCTTCCCGCTGCTTCCGTTTCTGTTCCTTCTTCTGCTGCTTCTGGCGCTTGCGCTCCGCCTTGGAGTCCTCGCCCTCCTCCTCCTTCTGCTTCTGGTTGCGGATCGAGTTGAAGAATTTGCGATAGCGGGAGAGCCGATGGGCGTCCTGCAGTGCGGCGACCGTGGCCTGGTCGGGGGCGGCCACTGTGAGGGTCGTGATGAGGGCCTGCGGCGGAAAGAGGATCGGAAACGGGACTTAATTTTGGATCCCCGAACCGGTCGGTGCCTCACATCCACCACGCCACGCCACGCCACGCCACGCCACGCCACGCCACGCCAAAATCCAATTCCCACCCGCACTCCCGCACTCCCGCACTCCCGCACTCCCGCACTCCCGCACTCCCGCACTCCCGCACTCCCGCACTCCCGCACTCCCGCACTCCCGCACTCCCGCACTCCCGCACTCCCGCACTCCCGCACTCCCGCACTCCCGCACTCCCGCACTCCCGCACTCCCGCTCACGGACCGTGACCCGCTCCTGTGACGTCTCGTAGCACACGGCACCCGTGGGCAGCTCCCGGGCCCGGAAAACGCAGAGCAGGGGGACGCGGGCGTCATCATCCGTGCCGGTCTGCTCAGCCGTGACCCAGAGCTCGCCGAGGCAGGGAGGCTCGGCGGGGGGTGGCGGGGCTGTGGGGGTGCGGGTGCGGGTGCGTGCGTGTGGGTCACGAAATGAGTCCACGAAGGGGGATCATCACACATTCGCATCGCACGAACGAGGCAGCATCACCACAGGCGCACAGGCACACACGTACGATACGACGCGCGCACGCACACACACCGACAGACAAACGCACTTAAACACGCATATGCGGACCGGGTCCTTCAGCCGCGATCCGCTCGGCCTCTGCCTTCTTGGCAGCCTTCTTCTCCTTCTTGTCCCGGTGCACGTGGGGCACGGGCGGGGCGGGCGGGGCGGGCGTGGGCCGGGGCGCAAAAGCCATGTGCAGTGGGCAGCAGCCGGGCGCGAGCGGGATGGGTGGCAGGGCGGCGAAGGACATGGGCGGGGGGATGGTGGCGGTGGTGGCGGTGGCCGGGGTGGCGGTGGTGGCGGTGGTGGGGTCAGCCGGTAGATGGCGATGTTTTCGATCCTGTGTGTGTGTGTGTGGGGGTTGATGAGCTGCCGACCCAGGTCACTTTCCATTTTCCTGCATCATTGCATCATTGCATCATCCACGTGGGGGTGGGGTGACAAGAGGGGGGGAGAAGAATGCTCACCGGGGTTGGGCAGACCCCTCCTTGAGCACCGCCACCTCATCCCCTGGTTACAGGGGGGGTGACAAAGCAAGGGAGGGAGGGAAGATGGCTCCCTGGGGTGGAACAGACCCCTCCCTGAGCACTGCCACCTCATCCGGCCGCAGGGGGTTGACCGCCAGGCAGGCGATGCATGGCGGGGGTTGCTCGGTGATAGCCTCGGCCAGGCTTTGTGCGGTGATCCCGGGGCATGTCGACTGGGGCCATATGGGGACCCAGTACCATCATCGGGAACAAAAAGCCACACCAACACCAACACCAACACCAACACCAACACCAACACCAACACCAAATGAGTGAGGCTTTGTTCGATGGTCAGCGGGCTTGGGTTGGGGCCTGTGTGCAAACACGATTCATCCAAAAGATAAGTAATGACGCAAAAAAATCGAAAACCGGGTGGTCGCCAGAAAGTGAGGCATTCGTTGTGTTTGAGGTGGTGTGTCGCCCGTCACAGCAGCTGCCGGGGGCGCGGTGGTGGTGGAGCGAGATTTGTGCAATTTTTTTTCTTCAACCCAGACATACCACCCTGTGTCACGGACCTCGAGGAGGCCCAGGCAGGTGCCCGACTGGAAGTGCCATATCCAACCCAGACATACCGCCCTCTGTCACTGACCTCGAGGAGGCCGACTGGATGCCATACCCAACCCAGACATACCACCCTGTGTCACTGCACGGACCTCGAGGAGGCCCAGGCAGGTACCCGACTGGAAATGCCATACCCGCAGCGACCCGTCCACGGATCCGCTGACGAGCACCTCGCAGGGGCCGCCGGGCAGCGCCACCGTGGCCAGGCAGAGGGCCGTGACGGCCCTGGTGGAGGGGGATGGAAGGCGCACGTGCGGGGTGCAGGCAGGGTGCGTATGAGCGCGTGAAGCCCGGAAGAGGTTTCTGAAACCACACGATCGGGCCGCCTCACTACCCAGCCAGCACCCAGCCAGCACCCAGCCAGCACCCAGCCAGCACCCAGCCAGCACCCAGCCAGCACCCAGCCAGCACCCAGCCAGCACCCAGCCAGCACCCAGCCAGCACCCAGCCAGCACCCAGCCAGCACCCAGCCAGCACCCAGCCAGCACCCAGCCAGCACCCAGCGCCCAGCCAGCACCACCCCGGGGTGGTACAGACTGGGTATGGCCGAGGCAGAACGAGGCAATGTCGAAACACTGCGGGAAGTGGCTCACCCGAATCTTCTCGTCCTTTTCGGAGGTCATCAAGTACTGGCCATCGGTCGACAGAACCTAAGGGTATGGCAGGCGCGCCGGCAAGTTTGAAAAAAAAAGCCCCCGAAAAAGAAGAGGACGGACCATTTGAGTAACAGATGAACAATGGCCCAGCAGGTACGAGAACGGGTGGGTCAATGATGTGGGGTTACATCCCCAAACATCGCCCAGCTTGTCCGAGAAGAGGAGCGCGGGACCCGCCGGGGTCGAGCTGAACACCATGCTCGAAATCTTCTTGCGAACAGCACTGAAAGTCCGATAGGATTGCATAAGGTTGTGAGGACGTTTGGGACCACAATGAGGGACAGATCCAGACCGGCGCAGCTGGGAGGTGAAACCCGACATGGCAGTGTAGACGCAAATTTGTTTCTCATCGGCGCAGGTGGCCAAAAAATGCCCATCGGGACTCCAGGAAACCGAGGTGATCGTACTCTCGTGGCCCGAGTTGGGGATGTTCACGAATTTCCGGGTTCTGAAAAAAAAAGTCAAAGAATGTGATTCGGGGTACTTGCAGAAAGAGACCCAAAATCATAAACAAAAACTTTGTTTTTCACAGAGAAGGCAACCTTACTCCCGTCAGGGGCGAAAGAGAGCACGAGAACCGGATAACGCGGCATAGCCTCTTACGTCAGCGGGAACTCAGCTATTCTCATCATTATTTCGCCTGCCCTGCTGATGCAACAGACACAGGCTGAGCTGAGCGAAGATGTCCGTTCGAACTATTAATATTGCTTCTCCACTTCTTTTTCCAAAAAGGCCCCGCTCGTTGCTGTACTGGACGACACTTCGCTTCCCTCCACCAGTCTTGCCCATCCGGCGGGTTCTCCTCCTCGTTCAGAGTCCCCATCCTTAGGATCCTCCACCCCCTCGCCGATTCCCACACCCCCACAATCGCTTACACTTCTTCCACCCGAGCCCCCATCATCTCCACCTCCACCCCGATCTTCCCCTTCGCCACAGCCGGTTCCTTCGCAACCACAACCATTGCCAGTGGTAGCTGTGCAGCAATCTCCACGGCCACATGTCCCACCTCATGTTCCATCGATCGCTTCTTCATTCGGCAAGCCTCGACACACCCAACGCAGGTCTGCGGGTGCGCCCGGGATCCACTCTCATTTGCTTCAACTTTTCCTCTCGTATTATTCTGATGACGAATTTTTTTATGAATGTTTCGGGTGATGTTGTTTTCCAGCTCTGTGGCTCTCACCGAGGAGCACAAGCCACTCTCTCCCTCCACCACCTCCCGGATCCCGACCCCGACGCGGCTATCCCCCCGGTCATCCTCGCTCTCACGCCAAGGGCCGCAAAACTATCAAACCCCTGTGGTGACATTCCGGCCCGCCTCCACCACCCCCGGGGTACCATCCCCTAATATCACCTCGCCCCGCCGCTCCGTCTCGGCACCTCGGTGTGCCACGCGGGGCACCTGCTGCATTCCGGCGGTGCCGCCGAGTGCCTCGGGGCGACAGCCACAGAGCCAGGAGGGCGATCCCCGTGATAAGCTGATCGAGTCACTTCGCACTCAGGTCTGTACTGACGGACCGACGTGCAATCACAGAGCCGGAGGCATTGTGTGTGCGGGTCCTCGGATGCACCGACAGTGCGCATGCGGACTGATGGACGGACGTGCAATCACAGAGCCGGAGGCATTGTGTGTGTGCGGGTCCTCGGATGCACCGACAGTGCGCATGCGGACTGATGGACGGACGTGTGTGTCTGTGCGTGCCTCTGTGTCTCTCTGTGTCTCTCTGTGTCTCTCTGTGTCTCTCTGTGTCTCTCTGTGTGTCTCTCTGTGTCTCTCTGTGTGTCTCTCTTGTCTCTCTGTGTGTCTTTGTGTCTTTGTGCCTCTGTGCGTGTCTGTCGTCTTTGTGTGTCCTTGTGTGTCTGTCGGCGCCCTCTCGGGCCCGGCTCTCATTCCTCCTCTGTATGTCTGTCTGTCTGTGTCTGTGTCTGTGTCTGTGTCTGTGTCTGTGTCTGTGTCTGTCTGCGTCTGTCTGCGTCTGTCTGCGTCTGTCTGCGTCTGTCTGTGTCTGTCTGCGTCTGTCTGCGTCTGTCTGCGTCTGTCTGCGTCTGTCTGCGTCTGTCTGCGTCTGTCTGCGTCTGTCTGCGTCTGTCTGCGTCTGTCTGCGTCTGTCTCTGTGCCCTCTCGGGTCCGGTTCTCATTCATCCTCCTCGCGGTTGCGGCGGCGGGCGGAACGCGGTGCTCGTGGGGCCCCAGGTGACGATTATGCGAAAGCAGGCGGCAGACCAGTCGCACCGTATGGAAATGTCTGTGTGTTTTCCATCCCCCCACCCCACCCACCACCCACCCACCTTATCCTGCTTCCTTCTGCTTCGGTCCAACTTACACTGTCACGCACACACACACACACACACACCGCGCACGCACACACACGGCAGGATGGCACGGAGCGGAGCGCAGAGTACCGACCTGCAGAATATCATCGTCCTTCAGCAGCGTGAGGTCTGCCTCGCCCAGGTGGTGGCTCCCCCCCATCCCCCCCCCCCCTCTCCCATCCCCCATCCCTCATGGAGGACGGTGATATACGTATGCTGTGTGTCTCTGTGTGTCTCTGTGTGTCTCTCTGTGTGTCTCTCTGTGTGCCTCTCTGTGTGTCTCTCTGTGTGCCTCTCTGTGTGTCTCTCTGTGTCTCTCTGTGTCTCTCTGTGTGCCTCTCTGTGTCTCTCTGTGTGTCTCTCTGTGTGCCTCTCTGTGTCTCTCTGTGTGCCTCTCTGTGTGCCTCTCTGTGTGTCTCTGTGTTTGTGTGACACAGATCGATCGGCTCAGCAAGGAACTCAAGCTGGTCGATCGCTACTCGCGCCTCAAAGACAAGGCCATCTCGCGATACGAAACCGGTCTGTGGATGTCCCCGTCCCCCGAGATCTTCCCGGGTGTCAGAAACGACAGCCCCTTGAAAACCGGCGTTGCCCCAGCCCGAACATTGCATTACTTACTTGGTCACGATGATCCGAATCGGGCCTGGAGATGAATGGCATCACCGCATCGCTCACCCCCATTTCCTGTGTTCGGCTGGCTGTGTCCGCGTCTGTTGCTGTCGGTGTCTCTGCCTGTCTGTGTCTGCCCGTCTGTATCTGCCTGCATGTCCTGCATGTCTGTGTATCTGCCTGTCTGCCTGTCTGTATGTCTGCCTGTCTGCATGTCTGTGTATCTGCCTGTCTGCCTGTCTGTATGTCTGCCTGTCTGTATGTCTGCCTGTCTGTATGTCTGCCTGTCTGTATGTATGTCTGTCTGTATGTATGTATGTCTGTCTGTATGTATGTCTGTCTGTCTGTATGTCTGCCTGTCTGTATGTCTGCCTGTCTGTGTGTCTGCCTGTCTGTATGTCTGTCTGTCTGTATGTCTGTATGTCTGCCTGTCTGTATGTCTGCCTGTCTGCCTGTCTGTGTGTCTGCCTGTCTGTATGTCTGTATGTCTGTCTGTCTGTCTGTCTGTCTGTCTGTCTGCCTGTCTGTGTGTCTGTCTGTCTGTCTGTCTGCCTGTCTGTGTGTCTGCCTGTCTGCCTGTCTGTGTGTCTGCCTGTCTGTCTGTCTGTCTGTCTGTCTGTCTGTCTGTCTGTCTGTCTGTCTGTCTGTCTGTCTGTCTGTCTGTCTGCCTGTCTGTGTGTCTGCCTGTCTGTATGTCTGCCTGTCTGTATGTCTGCATGTCTGCCTGTCTGTATGTCTGTCTGTATCTGCCTGCCCGTCTGTATCTGCCACAGACCCCGACTCGGAGCGCGTAAAGGCGCAGCGCCTCGAGACGGACGTGCGTTTTCTGAAGCAGCAGCAGCGGCAGGCAACGGAGATGCAGACACGGGTCTGCCCACTGCCCCCCAGCCCTCCTCCCTGCTCACCTGCCACGGCACCTCGGTCTCTGCCCCACACACAAAAACAAAACTCACTAAAATTACGTGACTTTTCCCCCACAATCAACTTCATCGTCCGTCTTTCCTTCTGCTTCTGTCCAACACACACACACGCACACACACACACACACACACACACACGCATAGCTTGAGGATCAACTACGCGCCACTCGTCTTGAACTCGACCGCTACCGCACCCTGTTCGCCCATGTGCCACTACTGGCCCCATACGCCCCCGCCCCCATCTCCCCGCGCCACCTGGCTCCGTCACCGCCCCCTGAGCAACAACAACAGCATGTTGACCCTGTCCCCAGCTCCCCGCGCCACCTGGGCGCGTCGGCTCCGTCACCGCAGCCTGAGCAGCAGCAACAACAGCTGCAACAACAACAACAACAACAACAACAACAACAACAACATGATGTTTCTGTGGTCGATGAGCCGACAGACGCGGAGGGGATGCCGCGGCAGCCGACGAATGGTGATGGAGCCACGGAGACTGCTGGTCTGAGCGCTCGCTGCACATCATCCAATCATCATCATCGTCGTCATCGTCGTCATCGTCGTCATCATCATCATCATCGTCATCATCATCACCCAATCATCATCCAGTCATCATCATCATCATCATCATCATCATCATCATCATCATCATCATCATCATCATCATCATCATCATCATCATCATCATCATCATCATCATCATCATCATCATCATCATCATCATCATCATCATCATCATCATCATCATCATCATCCAGTCATCATCATCATCATCATCATCATCATCATCATCATCATCATCATCATCCAGTCATCATCATCCAGTCATCATCATCCAGTCATCATCATCCAGTCATCATCATCCAGTCATCATCATCCAGTCATCATCATCCAGTCATCATCATCCAGTCATCATCATCCAGTCATCATCATCCAATCATCATCATCCAGTTCATCATCATCCAGTTCATCATCATCCATTCATCACCATCCAGTTCATCATCCTCCTCTCCTCATCCTCATCCAACCCACATCCACCCTGCCACCCCGCATACCCAGCCATGGACGAGGGCGGGGCGGCGCATGCGGATCGTGTGCTGGCCGCCCTGCAGGCCATGGAGCGGCAGGTGGCCCATTGGAGGGCCGAGTGCGCGGCCCGGGACGTGCTGATCTCGGAGAAGGACAAGACGGTTGAGGTCTGGCTGATTCGATGATGATGATGATGATGATGATGATGATGATGATGATGATGATGATGATGATGATGGTTGCATGATGATTGCATGGAGATGATTGGTGATGATTGCATGATGATGATTGCATGATGATGATTGCATGATGATGATTGTATGATGATGATTGGACGATGATCGGATGATGATCGGATGATGATCGGATGATGATCGGATGATGATCGGATGATGATCGGATGATGATCGGATGATGATCGGATGATGATCGGATGATGATCGGATGATGATCGGATGGTGCTGCTCTCAAACTCTTCGCGCCGCCCATCCCATCGCATCCTCCTCCTCATCCTCACCAGGTTCTCGCCAGCAAAGTGCGTCTGCTGGCCCACGCCCGCGAGGTCGACGCCAAGTTGGCCGCCACCCAACTGCTCCGCTTCACCGCCACCAACAACCCGGGTTCGATTCCCGCCGGCCCCACCTCGTCAACCAGCCCGCCGGGCGGCCCACTCACCTCACGCAGCCGACATTCGCTCGGGGGGCCGCTGAGCGCCCGGGGCACCAGGGCGGTATCGCCTGGGGTCAGCTTGGCTAGCGCCCGGTCAGGGGGGGGATCGATGATACCTGGGGTACCAGCCACCTCACGGGCCGGGGTACCGGTTGTGGTTGGGGTGGGGCGCGTTGGGGTGGAGGGAGCTACGGGAGGGCTGACACCGCGGGGAAGGTGATGATTCTGTGGGCGGGCGGTTAAGTTGGTCGAAGAGACGGAACATATGGATTTTTCTTACATTGATGATGTGTGTGTGCGCTCTCTGGTCATCTCGGGGCTGGTTCCCTGGGGCTGGCCTGGCCTGGCCTGGGGCGGCACACGACCCCAAATCCAATCTGCCCTTTCGCAAATAGGCGGGCCGGGTGTTCGTTGCGGGGCCCGGCTCGGCACGACAACGGCAGCTCGGCTCTCATTTTCTTTCGTTCCTGCCCTCCATCCCCCACCCCTACCCCACCCATTGTAACTTCCACAAATTCCACCTCTCCTCTTCGTCCTTTTGTGTTCTGCGCGGGTCCACGTGGCCCCAGACATTCGGCGTCTTACATTCCATTCCGACCTGTAGTGGCTACAGGGGGTGCCATATGCTCCGCCCCCCTGAATTCTCGCCAGCAGGGGTTGACACCACGGAGCTGTGGTGTTTGTCGGAAGCTGATAGAAAAAAAAGCCTTCGATGGGAATCGAACCCATTACCTCCCGCTTACTAAGCGGGTGCTCTGCCAAGTAAGCTACGAAGGCTGCCGATATGCGCCGTAATTGTGACGCAGCGCTGACATGGGTCAACGGAAGACAGTTTGACCAAAAAGAAACGAAAATTATCGTTGGAGCTGAGGGGTTTCGATCCCCTTGCCTCCCGCATGCCATGCGGACGATCTATAGATTGCGCGGTGGCTTTCCGCGGTTTTTACAAAGTACCCAAACTGCAGCGATTTTGATTCTGACACGATATTCGTGTTCTCCGTGTGTGATTACCCCCCCGCCATGATTTTCAGACCCCCCGGATGGAGGGTCCATACACCATGAGACCCATAATTTTTCATTTTCCTATACAAAATTCCGAAAAAACCAATGTCGAGCACCACGGTTCAAAACCGGCCGACCCCGTATCTCCCCAACGGTTGGTCGGCCGTTGACCCCGTTTCGTGGGAGCACCCCGGGTGTGTGGTGAGCACTTTGCCAGTGTGTTTTTATGGGTGTGACACCGGTATGGGACGGGTGGGGTGACATAGACGGGGTGAAAATGACCAAAAAATGGGGAGACGCACATTGACCGGAAACTCGCACCAATCACTTGTGGGAGCATCCCCATGCCGCGGGAAACATTTTTTGGGGTGTTTTCGAGCGTTTCCAAGAGCCGATGACCCTCTGGGGTGGTTGGGGGGGTGGAACACAGAGGGAAAGATGGGGCACAACGGCACAGCATATCACGGCACGGGATGGTGTGGGGTGGTGTGGGGTGGTGTGGGGTGGTGTGGGGTGGTGTGGGGTGGTGTGGGGTGGTGTGGGGTGGTGTGGGGTGGTGTGGAATGATGTGGGATGGTGTGGGGTGGTGTTGGACGACGCAATATGGTGTGGGATGGTGTGGGGTGGTGTGGGATGGTGTTTGATGGTATGGGATGGTGTGGGATGATGCATTATGGTGTGGGATGGTGGGGTCATCCAATCATTTCAATCATCATCACAATCATCATCAGCATCCAATCATCATCATCATCATCATCATCATCATCATCAATCATCATCATCATCATCATCATCATCATCATCGTCGTCGTCATCATCATCATCATCATCATCATCATCATCACCCCACGCAGCCGCCATCATCACCCAATCATCGCCATCAGCATCCAATCATCCAATCATCATCATCATCACCATCAGCACCATCAGCATCACCATCATCATCATCATCATCATCATCACCACCACCACCACCACCATCATCATCATCATCATCATCATCATCATCATCATCATCATCATCATCATCATCATCATCATCATCATCATCATCATCATCATCATCGTGGGGTGGGTTGGTGGGGTGGTGTGAGATGATGGTGTAGGACGGAATGGGGGTGGTGTGGGGTGGCGGGGGGATGGTGTGGGATGATGCCAATATGGTGTGGGGTGATGTGGGATGAGTGGGATGGTATGGGATGGAGGGGTGGTGTGGTGTGGTGTGGGATGCTGCATTGTGATGTGGGGTGGTGTGATGTGGGGTGGGATCATGCAATATGGTGCGATATGGTGTGGGATCATGCAACATGGTGTGGGATGATGCGAAACGTGTGCGATGGTATGATGGTGTCGTGGTGGTGTGGCCTGGTGAGGGTGTCACCACATGATGATGATGATGATGACGATGATGCGGATGATGATGATGATGATCGGATGATGATGATTGATGATGATGATGATTGGATGATGATGTGATGAGGATGATGATGATGATGATGATGATGATGATGATGATGATGACTGGATGATGATGATGATGATGATGATGACTGGATGATGATGATGATGATGATGATGATGATGATGATGATGATGATGATGATGTGATGATGATGACTGGATGATGATGACTGAATGATGATGATGATGATGATGATGATGATGATGATGATGATGATGATGATGATGATGATGATGATGATGATGATTGGATGATGATGATGATGATGATGATGATGATGATGATGACTGGATGATGATGATGATTGTGATGATGATGATGATGTGTGATGACTGGATGATGATGATGATGATGATGATGATGATGATGATGATGATGATGATGATGATGATGATGATGATGATGATGATGATGATGATGATGATGATGATGATGATGATGATGATGATGATGATGATGATGATGATGATGATGATGATGATGATGATGATGATGATGATGATGATGATGATGATGATGATGATGATGATGATGATGATGATGATGATGATGATGATGATGATGATGATGATGATGATGATGATGATTGGGTGATGATGGCGGCCGGTGATGATGATGATGATGATGATGTGGTGATGATGGTGCTGATGATGATGATGATGTGATGATGATGATGATGATGATGATGGGATCATGCAATATGGTGATGATGCCAAATGGTGTGGGATGGTGTACTGCATCATCCCACCCCACGCCATCGCACACCATTTCGCAGCATCCCACACCATTACATCATCCCAGCCATAATGCATCATCCACACCATATTGCGTCGTCCAACACCACCCCACACCATTCCACACCATTCCACATCATCCCACACCACCCCACACCACCCCACACCACCCCACACCATCCCGTGCCGTGATATGCTGTGCCGTTGTGCCCCATCTTTCCCTCTGTGTTCCACCCCCAACCACCCCAGAGGGTCATCGGCTCTTGGAAACGCTCCAAAACACCCCAAAAATGTTTCCCGCGGCATGGGGATGCTCCCACAAGTGATTGGTGCGAGTTTCCGGTCAATGTGCGTCTCCCCATTTTTTGGTCATTTTCACCCCGTCTATGTCACCCCACCCGTCCCATACCGGTGTCACACCCATAAAAACACACTGGCAAAGTGCTCACCACACACCCGGGGTGCTCCCACGAAACGGGGTCAACGGCCGACCAACCGTTGGGGAGATACGGGGTCGGCCGGTTTTGAACCGTGGTGCTCGACATTGGTTTTTTCGGAATTTTGTATAGGAAAATGAAAAATTATGGGTCTCATGGTGTATGGACCCTCCATCCGGGGGGTCTGAAAATCATGGCGGGGGGGGAATCACACACGGAGAACACGAATATCGTGTCAGAATCAAAATCGCTGCAGTTTGGGTACTTTGTAAAAACCGCGGAAAGCCACCGCCGGGCCTACTACCAAGTGATCTACAGCCCCAATTCTGCGAAATCCCGCAAGCAACAACAGCCCCTGAACGGCAGAACAACAAAAGGAAGACTTTTCGCATCGGAAAAAACGGGTTCACCACAGAAAGAAAAAATAAGCAACAAGAGTGGGTCCTCGTGTTCTTAGCGGGGCGGCAGTGGCGGCGGCAACTCCGCTGGGGCCTGACCGCCCCCAGCAGCTGCCCCCGCCTCGGTGGCGACAAAGTTCTGTGTCCGTTTGAGCAGTTCCTGCTCGAGCTCCGACGGGTCACCCAGCCCTTCCCAGTCCTGCTCGTTGTCCTCCTCGCACTTCATCCCGGCCGTGGCCACACACCGGGCCGCCAGGCGCACCTGGACCCGGCGCACGCCCTCCTGTCGGCAGAACCCGGATTGGGGTGAGCAGGCGGCGGGTACCCAACCCCGGGCCACCCCGCGCCTCTCGGGCCGGGTCTCGGGGTGCTGCATCAGCTTCATCATGACCCGCTGGCGGCTGTAGGGCGACAGGAGCCCCGCCAGGCCCATGCCGGCCGCGGCACGGCTGGTGCAGGCCACGCTCGCCGAGTCTGACGAGCTGATGACGGACTGAGCGGGGTGGCGACCCAGCGGGGAGCAGGTGTACGGGCGCAGGCCACCACCAGGCCGGTAGCCGCCCGGGGTATGCAGCGGGTCGTTGCTGGCGGGGGCTGGGGTCGTGGCGGCAGTCCCGCTACTGGCGGCCGCGACGGCGGTCTTTGCCTGGGCGGCGGCGTGCAAGAGGGAGGCTGCAAGGACATCGGTCGGGGTTTGGGGGTCCGCCGCGCATTCGCGGAGACTGAGAAGAGGAAGAAAAAAAAGGAAGAAAAATGAGTCGTCGCGAGCAGGATTTGAACCTACGCGGGGAAGCCCCAAGAGATTTCTAGTCTCTCGCCTTAACCACTCGGCCATCGCGACTTATGAGGCTCTCATCAGTCAACTATGCCATCATCATCATCACCGTCAGCACCATCATCACCATCGATCTTTCATCCACAGATTGCCATTGCCAGCACACTCGATTGATCACACGAGGTCCCACCCGCAAAACACTAACCATTCCCCCAACGCCCCCAACAGACCTTCGCACGGGGCTGGTGACGGGTGCCAAGTTCTGCATCTCCGCGGGGTCGAACCCGACCAGCATGGGCACGGGCAGGGTCTGCCGCCCCAGGGCAGGCGTGACCATACCCCCACTGACTGGGGTCGGGGTGCCCAGCTTGCGCCGCTGTAGGGGCGATTGGCGCAGGGGCACTGCGACCCGGGGTGATAGCAGCCGCTTCAGGCTGGATGAGAGGGACAGCTGCTGCTGTTGTTGTTGAAGCCTGCGGGGGGTCGGAGCGAGCGGGGGGCCAGTCGATAGTGCCGTGCCCAAAAGACCACCACCACCACCACCACGAGCGGCCGGGCGCAGGGGGCGCGGGCTGGCCGGGGCGGGCGATGCGGGCGCCAACAATGGCGATGTCGAACCGGCACCACCACCACCACCACCACCACCACCACCAACAGCAGCAGCAGGCGAGGATGGCTCACCGTCGCTGCCGCTGCCTCGAACCAGCGAATCAGCGGCGGCCGTCACCCCGATGCTGGTGGCGGGCCGGGGCGAGGCCAGCGCGTCCGCGGGCGCCGGCTCAGGCCGGGGCGGGGACACGCGCACGGTGCGGGTGATATGCGCGCGACGGGGCGGCTCCGGGCTTGCGCCGATGCCGGGTTGGCTGGATGTGACGGCAGGACGCGCGCCGCCTCCGCCACCCGGGGAGAACAGGGCCGCCGTGAGCTCGGCATCGGAGGCGCGGGGCGGGGAGGCCCCGACGAGGCGCTGGCCGAGGGCCGGGCCACGGACGGGGGGGGCCGGTCGGGAGGAGGAGGCCGGGATGCGGGGCGGGAGCGGGGTGGGTTGGGCAAGCAGCAGGCTCTCCTGGCCACCCATGGTGGCTATGGCCCCGGTGAAGCTTGCCTCCCCGGGCAGGGCCGTCGGGGTGGCGAGTGAATGGGAGACGTGGGGGGCTTCAACCGGGGTGGTGGTGGTGGTGGTGGTGGTTGTTGTTGTTGTGGCGGCTGAGGCAGGGGATGTCCGAACGGGGGCAGGTTTCCGGGTTGGGGTCATGTGGGTCGTGGCCAGGGCCGTGTTCAGTCCCTGGGGGCTCATGGCTCCGTGGCTGAAGGCCAGCATGGCTGCCACGGTGCCCCGCTCGAGAGGGGTCAACCCCCGGGGCAGCAGAGGCACGGCCAGGCCGCCGCTCCGAGGGGTGGTGCCGGGGGTGGTGGTCGGTCCCCCCCGGGGGGTACTCGCGGCATCGGAGCAGGGTGATATGGGGGGTAGAGACGTGGGCGATTGGGGATGTGGGCGATCGGTGGGTGGAGTCAACCCCAGTTGAATCATACTGACCGAGCGACGGGGACGGGGCGGGGAGCTCCGGGGTGGGGGAGGCATCAATTCCCCTGTGGACTGGCCTTCGTGCAGAACAGTCGTGGTGGGCGCGGGACGAGACGGCGCTTGTTCGGATTCCTTGAGTAGGGTGGTGAGGGGGCCGGCAGACGGTGGCGGCGGGGGTGGTTGGGCGCTGAGTGAGGGTGATACGGCATCGGAGATGTTGGGGGGTGGCAGCAGCAGGGTGGGAACTGTGGTGGACGTAGTGGAGGCGGTTTCTGGATCAGCGGGAGCTGATTCTTGTGATGGTACAAGAGCAACATGCTCGAAAAGAGGTCGTTCAAGTGATGACTGCAATGAAGGGAATGTACAATTCAGAAGCCACCTCATGAAACAGACATCAAGGGGCGGCGATGGACTCGGTGCTGGCGGGTCCATTTGAGCCAGCACCGCCGGATTTGGCTGCTCCATGCGGCGAAAAAGATGGAAACGGCTCGTAGATTCTAGAACCCGAGGTTTCTTCTGACTGGCCTGAGTTTGAATTCTATCTCAGCTCCTCTCGAGATTGTCAAGCACCACCTCCACCTTTGGTCTTCGTTGAGGCCCCATGTTCGAGCACCACTGGCAAGGGCAAGTACGCTTATTTGCAGTCCAAATGACCTTCAGGCACCCAGGAAAGCCGAGGCGGCTCACGAGGTCGGCACTGGGAGGGGCGCCTGGCCCCTCTTGGTTTGGAGTCCCGAACATCAACAAAAAATGGTTGAGCCCGGTAGACACACACGGAAGTGGAGTTCTGAAGGTGGCAGCGCGAGCTAAGATGACGTCGGGTATGTTGTTGAGCCGCTGATTGGGCACGTGGAAAAAACTCCTCACCTCGCACCTGAGGCGGCCTTTGGGACCAAGCCCCCCTCGCTCGGATGTGTTTGCAAGGCGAGGGTCGCCACGGGGACGCACTTCAAGCAGCCAGTTCCTCCTGTGCCCCAGCCACCGCCAGCGCCAGCGCCACCACTGTATCACGGACGACACACCACTGCGACCCCGCCGATGGCTGCTGCGGTGGCACCATCCGACGATCTTCCACAGCTCCGCCGCAGTTTGGCCCCGCAGCCAAACTGGCCGGCATAAACTGGCCGCCATCATGACCGGGATGCCGACCCCATGAATAGGCGGCTCCCTTCACGGGCGTGTGGTCGCCACGTTGTTGCCACCGGCTGGATGAACGGAGTACCTGACCGAAATCCACCTGCGAGCATGCGTCACCTAATCAATTTGATTATTTCGAGCGCTTCCCCGCGGGGTATTCTGGTCGCCCGTTCGACCATCTCCACCAAACAACAACAATGGCCGAGAAACGGCTTGCCACCTCTAGAACCAGGTTCCGTTGACTATCCCACGAATTTGAGACAGGATGAGTGCGCTTTCAACTGTCCTTGATGGTCTGTTCGATTCGGCGGTTTGGTCTTACAAATATGCCCCTTAGAATATCAGAAACGATGCCAAGAAGTTTCCATTGTCCCATGCATTGTTTTCACCGAACTGATCGAATCACATATAAAAGCCGGGTCGGCGATGGCGCCATTGTCTTCGACCTCATTTTTTTCCTCTGGCGACCGTGCTTAGGACTCCTCTGACTCGCGTTATTTTGAACGGTAACTCCAAGATTCTGTTTAACTCTCGAATCAACGACATGCAATGCATTGCCGTCGTCGATGCTTGCATCAGTGCAGGGACAGTGGAGGCCCTAGACCTGAGTCGAAACCGAATCACGGACACGGGAGCTTCCGCCCTGGGCCGGTTGATTGGGGTCCGTCGACATTCCCCACGGGTTCTCATCACTCCCACTCAAACTCAAGGGCACTCCACTCCGTGAGCTCGACGTGTCGTACAACCAGATCGGCACGGAGGGCTGCGAGCACATTGTGCAGGGGGTGCAGGCCTCTGCCACCCTGGAGGTGTTGAACCTTGCCGGAAACCCCGTGCTGAACGAAGGGGCGATGCTGGTGGCCGAGATGCTCCAGGTTTGGTGGGTTTCACACCCCCCCCCCCCCCCCCACCACCCGCCTGCCTCACCCCTGGGGGAAGGAAGACACAGTGAAAAACGGGGGGGGATGAGCCTGTCTTTTGCCCACACCCACGAGTGTGCAATAGTGACATTCGCTCTGCTTATATCCCCTCTTCTCCCTTTCTGGATTGGACCCCCCCCACCCACACCTACACACACACATCACCATCATCATCATCATCAGGATGTTTCATGATCGTCCCTTGTTTCAAGCATCATCATGATCGCCTGTTTTCCCACCGCCCACCAACACCCACCCACAACGCGCACAGTCATTGGAGACCCTTCCTGTCCGATTGATCAGCCCCTTTGCTCCAACACACACGCCATAGATGAACACCACTCTGACTCGGTGCGACCTGTCCAACTGTGATCTGGCCACCGAGAGTGTGATCGCCTTCGCCACGGTGCTGCTGACCAATACCCATCTGCTCCACCTGGGCCTGTCCAACCCCAGGCTGTTCTCCCTGCGGGTCCGCCACGCACATGACACATACATGACACACACATGACACACACACACATGACACACACACACATGACACACACATGACACACACATGACACACACACATGACACACACATGACACACACATGACACACACATGACACACACACACATGACACACACATGACACACACATGACACACACACACATGACACACACACACACATGACACACACATGACACACATGACACACACATGACACACACATGACTTCGTTCCTTCTTTACTCGACACACACATGACACACACATGACACACACATGACACACACACACACACATGACACACATGACACACACATGACACACATGACACACACATGACACACATGACACACACTGACACACACATGACACACACACACATGACACACACATGACACACATGACACACACTGACACTGACACACACTGACACACGCACGCACGCACGCAGGCATCCGCACAGACCTCAGAACAGGAGGAGCCGCTGATCCACTTCGCAGCAATGCTTCGCACCAACACAGGACACTCGCACACGACAACGACGCACACATGGCACATCCACACCACACACCCCTGCCACGCACCGCGTCATCACAGGAGGAGCCGCTGGTCCATTTCGCAGCAATGCTTCGCACCAACAGCACACTGCAATCGCTCGACCTGTCCAAGCATCGCATCCGGGACGAGGGTGTCCGGACCCTGTGCGAACAGCTGGCCGCCAATGACACCCTGCGTCATCTGTCCCTCCGCTGGTCCGTGCGCTGTGCCGGATCATCACCATCATCACCATCATCATCATCATCATCATCATCATCATCATCATCATCATCATCATCATCATCATCATCATCATCACCATCATCACCATCATCATCACCATCATCATCCTCCTCCACCACCACCACCATCAATCATGTGCTGTCTGTCTCCTGTTCTTGTCTGTTGTTCAAACGCCCAGTCGCTCCCCCCCCCGTCTTCACCACCCGATTCGGTCTTGGTATGGGCGCTGAACGTCCAGCAACCAGATCACGATGGAGGGCGGCTGTGCCATCGGCCGGATGCTGGAAGGAAGGTCTGTTTGTTTTTTTATGGACACGGATGGGGCACCTCGTGCTTGATCAAACGCACACAGAAATGGAGGCGATATCAGTCCGGAGTGTGGGTTGGACCACCTTCTGTACATCCGCACTCGCCACACACACATCATCATCGTCATCCACCCTCCTCGTGCAGCCATCTGACCACGCTTGACCTCTCGGCCAACCGGGTGGACGACTTGGGGGCCGTGGCTATTGCCAAGGCGCTCCAGAATAACCGGTTCTTGGTCAGGTCCATATCAATTTGGCCCGTTATTGCAATTCAACCTTCATTTTTGGAACAGCCTTGATTTGACGAACAACAGTGTGGGCGAGGAAGGCCTCGTGGCATTCGCCAATGCTCTCCCGGCCAATGATACCCTCACCCGGCTCTTCCTTTGGGGGAATCGCTTTACCCCCACGGCTGCTGATGCTCTGGGGAAAATTTTCGCGACTTCGCGCACCTTAACAGGTCCGTGATTTTTTGGCAAAAATTCCTTCCTCACATCTCCCAACAGAAACGGATCTTGTAATTTATTATACCGATGGTGTGGCTGGTGTGGCCCAAAGGAACGAATAGAAAGAACACTTTCTCGTGTCGTTTAGAGCGGCAGCGAGGGCCAAATTGACCCCGTCACAGTCTCCTTGAGCTCTTTCTTTCCGGCTCTGTTTTCAAATCGGGGGGATCGCACATCAATGCAAAGGGACGTTCATGACCTACCCGAGGTTAACCCGGATAAGGACGCAGTAGAAGCGGATCTTCAGCCCCCAACTCCTGAGATTGGCATTAAGGGGCCCCCAGACGCCTGCCTGTTTGTGGCGAACATCGACAGGCTGTCAACGCCTCAACTAGGTCCCTTTGTTGAGCCAAATCCGGCCGCGGCCCCAATCCTGAAACGGCACTTCGAACAATATGGAGCCGTGTTGAAAGTGAAGCTGATGAACGATAAGATGGGCGGATCTTATGCCTTTGTCCAGTTTTCCGATCTCCTTGGTGCCGAAGCTGCTCTGAAGGACCCCGAAAGTCGCATTGTTCCTGAGCTCGGATCTCAACGAATCCGCATCGAAAAGGCTCGGATGCATCGGACCTTGTTTCTCGCCAAACTAGGACGCCAAGTTCAAGCGCAAGAGGTCCGCAATACGCTTGCACATCTTGAGAGTGCACATTTTGGCTGTAGCTCAAGGCACAACTCGAGCAGTTCGGCCCGGTGGAAAGCGTTTTGATTCTGAAAGACCACAAGACCAACCTGAGCAAAGGTCTGGCTCTCACCTTGCTTTTCCCCTGTTGGGATCCCCGCCCTGCATGTTTCCTTGGGCTCACCGTCCCTCTTCCCTCCCGTCTCCAGGCTGTGGGTTTGTGAAATTCCTGTACCGCGAGGATGCGGTCTCTGCCTTTGTTTCGTTGAAGGCCTCGCGTCAGGTGGTGGTGGAATGGAGCACGAGCGATCACAGCCCCGAGAGTATGGGCATTGACCGATGCGCCCTTTTTATTGGCGGACTCAACCCACTCGCGGTCACGGAGGAGGCCCTCAGAGAACACTTTGGCCAGCACGGAGTCATTGAACAGCTCACCCTCAACATTCCGCCCATCAACCAACCAGACAGTGGCAGCCCCGGCGCTCATCTTGCCCTGCGGTCGGCCTATGCCCACATCCGGTACTCCGACCCGCTGAGCGCGACCCAAGCGCTCGAACAGGAGCAGGGGGCCATGTTTCTGGGGCGCCCCCTTCGCGTCCAGTACAGCGAATCGGACGCCATGAAGCACCGACGCCGGCATATGACCCTACAATTTTGCGCTCTTCCGACGGTTCCGGCCCCCGCCACCGGCAGCCTTTACCCGCCCGGGGTTGGGCTGAGTGGTGTAGGTGGCCCGAGTTTTCCCGGGATTCCTTTATTTGCTCCCATTTCAGCACAGAGCACGCGGCGGCCTGTCGTTCCCACGCTGGCCTATGCCCAGACTCCGTACGGTGCCGTTCCGGTGATGATGGGGCCGGGTCTGTGATTTTACCTTGCTGCCCTGCGGTTCTGCTGTGTTTTCGAGCAGTCGGCTGACTCCCTCCCCCCCCCCCCCCCCCCCCCATCCTCACTTCATTTTCGCAGGGGCTTTGCGGAGGGCGCCTCGTTGCCGCTCGTTTTCGAACAGGCCGGCAGCCTCTCGGTGCTTCTCTCGCAGGCTGCAGCCGCTTCGCGTTCCTCGCCGCCCATGTCCCCGACCAGCCCCTCGGCCGCCCCGGCTCCTCAACTCCTTCCGCGGGTGTCACTGCCCTCTATGGCCAGCCAGCCCTTGGCCAGCCCGCCCAGCCGGCAGCCGGACTACTGGCCACCCTTCCATGGCCCCAGGCTACTATGCCGTAGCGCCCCTCACCCGCCACAACAGGCCGGCCATTCACGCTCGTGATACCGCCTGAGTTGCTCGGTGAAACCTTTATCCAACCCGGTTTGCCACGACTTGCACTTGCGCTCCTTTTTGGTTGGTTATTGTTTTGCTCCGCGTTTTGCAGCTCCTCTGCCCCCCGCTCCCTCTAGAGTGCTCCTCCGCGCCACCTCTGCAGATTTCCTTCATTTTCTTCTTCGTTTTTTGATGATTCGCCCAGTCTCTCTCTTGCGTCGCTGAGCAGGTCGTTACATTTTCTTTCTGCATCTCCGACTCTGTCTTTTTCTTGCCCCTGGCATTTTGCCGTCTGAGCGACCCTTCTCCTCGTCTCTTCCTCTGGGGTCCCGCTTGCTCTGCTTTGTTTGACCCCGCGTCCTGGGTTCCGCCTTTCCTGAGAGCCCCCTGCCCCTCGCTCCTCATTGTTCTCTTCTTGCATTCCATGTCCCTCGATTCCCTCTGTTTTTTGGGTTTTCATCCGGCCCCCCGTCCATGCGTCACTTCTGTGCTTGCCTCTCTCGCCGCGCCTGTCCCCCCCGTTCTTCGCGAGTTGATGGCCGGCCCCCTGCCCCGTTACTCGTCGTTTTGCCCTTCGGAACCCCGCGGACTCCCTCCTCCTGTCCCCTCTTTGCAATTGCAATCTCGTCGCGTTTCCCTTCCTTCATCCGCTCTTCTTGTGCATGCCTCTCCATTATTTTTCTTCGCCAGCCTCATGGTTCGTCCCATTTTTTTATACTCCCCGTTTTGTGTCGTGCAATGTCCCGTTTGTGGCTATCGCCTCTGACCAGGTCCCTCATGTTCCTGACCCGCCTCATATGCCCCGCTCGCGGCCTTCTTCTTCACCTTTCTGTTTGTCTCATCAGATCGCAGGATTTGTTTCTCGTTCCCTCTCCACCTCCACCTCCCTCCCTCCTCCTCTTCGGGCGTTCCTCCAGATGCGTCCCTTCTGCATTTGCTGTCCTCTCAAACTGCTCGCACACTCTCTCTCCCCACCCACCCCACCCTACTCTCTCTCTCTCTCTCTGCTTGCAGAAACCCTTTTCTTTTTCTTCATGAGTTCTCTGTGCTCCTTTCGCTCTCGCCCGCTCCTTGACTGCCGCGCCCTGACAAACCACTATTTTGCCCGTCCCCCGCTGTCCCATTATTGCTGTCCCTCCGTTCGAACGCACGCCCAAAGGCCCCCCCACCCCCTGGTGTTGCCCGCGCTCCTCCCTCGCGCTGCAGGCTTCTTTTTCTTCATCCCCCTGTCCCTCTTCTCTTTTTGTTCGATTGCACAACCCAATCCCCTTCTCCTTCTCTTCTCCCCGCGTCCATTCCTCTCGCACGCTTGCTGCCTTTGGTTTGAAGCATTGTTTTTTTGGTTTCCCTTCATTTCCTCCTCCATCGCCCCTCTCTTCCCTTCCCCCCTCTCCTTGAAATCACTCGCACCCGCACCCCAGTAGCCTCACAAGCAGACGCGCCGCACACGGGGCGCGCAGTCCTGGCGCATATGCCTTCCTGCCTTATCATCCCATCAGCGTCCCCCCCCCCCCCCCCGCCCCCCCCCCCTCCTCCTCCTCCTCTCCTCCCATCGCCAAACAACGCACGCACCCGCAGCCACATAAACACACCACAAATACAAAGCACTTTTCCCCCTCTGTACGCGCTCATTTTTTTGATTTTTTATTTTTATTATTATGATTTTTAGATGGCGTTCTCCCTCCTGCGCAGGTCTTTTGATTGTCTTTGTTGCTTGCACTTGTCCCTCGTATCGAGAGGCCAATCCCAACCCCCATCCCCTCTGCTCGCCCTCCATTCCCCATCCACCCATCCCCGATCCCACCCGTTTTCCGGCTCGGCCTCTTTGCGCCCTAGTGTGTGCCGTTCCGCGTTCCCGTTTTCGTGTTTTGGCTGGGACAAGGGGACCGCCGGGGGGTTTGTGTCCCTGATGAACAGACCCCCCGACCGTTCCCACGCCCCCGCTCCGCCGTCATCGTCGACCGTCTGCTTTCTATTCTTTGCATTCTCTCATTCTCTCATTCCTCTTACTGCTTGCTCTTTGCATTCTCTCATTCCTCTTCTGCTTGCTCGTCTTTGCATTCTCTCATTCCTCTTTTTGCAGTTGCAAACCAATCATCGGTTAGGCATTCTCTGCTTCTCTCGGAGCTGCCGCATTTCTCTTGATGCATCATCTCTCATTCTCTTCGCCGTTTCATTCTCCCCCCTCTCTCGTGTCGTCGTGTGTGGCGCCTCTTCACCCCCATCGCAAATTCTCTTTATTAGCACACGAGTGCCGTGGTTCTCTCAATCTCTCAATCTCTCAATCTCAATCTCTCTTCCCTGCTTTGATTTTTTCATCTTCTCCACGCGGTCGACGCAACCAGCAGCAAAATTTATGTTCCAGTGTATCCCCCCAACGCATCCCTCAACCACGTCCACAACGGCCTGACGGTGCGTCAGGCCAGGGGGGGCTGTTGTGCTCTGCACCTCCCTCCATTCCCGCCAGCGTCTCCATCCCATCCCTCCCTCCATCAATTCTGCCCGCAATACTGACGAAGCACTTCTTCCTGTGAAGAATCGCCTGGGGAGAAGGGATGGCCTGTCGTCCCATCAGTGACCCACGCGTGCCTTGGGGAGACCCGCTCGTTTGATTCCGTTCTTGTGGTGAGGTTGCGCAATATAAGGTCTTAGTTGGGGTCCCTGGATCGCCACCCGCAGCCTGCACACGCACACAGGGGGATTCGGTTCTTCAGGAGGGCTGCCCAAAGAAGATTGCGATTGCGGTGATGTATAGGGAGAGCTTGCTGGTTGTGGTGGCGTCGCAGGATAGCGTTCGGTCTGAGATTCGCAGGTGGTGGATCAATTCCATTCGGGAGGTCTAATGATCCCGACCTTTTTTGTGGGACTCTTCTTTTCCAGAATGTGAAGTGTCGGACTGGGACCAAGTGCTCCCGTTCTTACGAACTGGCGCAACATCTGCATTCCCGCTTCTGTAAAAGCGGAAATGGTTTTTGCTGAGACCAATTTCAGTGATTCCCCTGCGAAAAACGGATGGCGAGGGGGGGAAAGGGGAAATTGTTGGGGGAATAGGAACAGAAGAGGCAGGATAGTCAAGCTGAAGAGAGATGGCGATCAGGGAGAGTTTAGTGGATTTCCCCCGGTGGAGGAGGTGGTCGGTCAGTGACCGAGTCCTGTCCGCCCCTAGAGTTGATGGAACACCCCCAAAAAAAGAAATGCTGGGCGCAGAATCAGCCTCCGGTTGGGAGCGTGTCCCCCCTCCTTTCTAGAATCCTGAAGCAAATTACGCAACCCCACGGACTCAATTGGTTGATTTTTTCTCCGACCAAATGCGTGGGCCAGAACCCTGCCGGATCGTGTTTCTTGGCGCGGTTTGTACACTGCCTACTGAATCGGGTTTCAACTGCTTGCTCTTTTCCCCAATTCTTCCCCCAGAGCCAGACAGGCAAATCGACTCTCTGCAATCTGTTATCTGCCAAACTGGCCGCCGATCCAAACTTGGTTGTTCTCAAGTCCGTGTTCACGCTGCTGCTGCACGTTGATTTTACACATTTGCCCTGCAGATGCGAAGGACCCCATGAGCAGTTATGCGAAGCGAAATCAAGGCCCATTTGCCGCTTCCCACACCATCCCGGACTCTCGATCTGAAGGGCCACGTGGCTGCGTATCAGTCCCTCAACCCCAGCAAGCGGTTGTGCCTTCTTCTTGACGAATTCACTCGACTTGAGCGTCCGGGCTTGGCAGCCATGAAACCCCAAGGATGCGTACATCATCCCAACCATTGTCTGCTCTTCCTTGGCGGAGTCTACAGGCGACGCCTCTTCCCTTTTTTTTGGCAGGTTCTCTTCGGACATCCGACCCCAGGGGTGATTTCCACTTTTTCCGATCATTCTTCTTGGGAGATCCGACTGATTGCACCCCAGGGCATGAGGGGTCTGGATGAGTGAGGTGACCGACCGCTTTTCCGCATTGGGCTCACCTCACCTCTTTTCCCCAGTCGACCCCAAACTCGGCGCCCACGAGACGAGCCTCCGTTTTCCCTCGAGGATACGGTGGACCTCTTCACCCAATGGGCCGGAGAGAACGCACTCGACCCTACCTTTGGCAAGGTGATCGGCGCCCCCGTGTGTACGAACTCGCCCTCGGGTCTGTCGGCTGCCGTCACGTCCGTCATGACAATTCCCCCCCCACAACCCCACCCCCTCCCCCACCACCC
Organism: Paratrimastix pyriformis; assembly: GCA_027972325.1. NCBI lineage: Eukaryota > Preaxostyla > Paratrimastigidae > Paratrimastix > Paratrimastix pyriformis. The sequence goes on along the minus strand of JAPMOS010000099.1, from coordinate 105,013 downwards.
ACCCACCACCCCACACCCCACCTCACACCTCACACCTCACACCTCACCCACCCCGGGACAGCTTTCGGAATCGCCCCGTCGCCGAGTTCCTTCGCGCCCAGACCGCTGCTGCCGAGGGCCGCCAGCCCGGCGACAGGCTTCTCAGCGCCCTTGCGGATTACACCAAGCTCCCCCGAGTTTCTCAATTCTCTGGTGGACACCCCTTGCTCGGCGCACACCGTCTGTCGTCACCACTCCCCACTCCGAACGAATCCCCCCGACTGACGCTCACCTCGGCAGATCATCACGCAGGCCGAACGAATCCCCCCGACTGACGCTCACCTCGGCAGATCATCACGCAGGCCGTTTGCTGCCGTTTATAACCCACATATTTCAGTTGACCCTTCACACTCTGCTCCCTTTTGATATCTTGGCCGTGGCTTCGATTGTCGGCCGACCCTCTCCCGCCTCCTGGCGCCCTTTCGGCCGATCACCCGCCCCGACGGCCAGGCCCAGGAGGAGGGTTTGGACGCGGCAGTGGCCATTGGGGCCCTGATTCTCGAGGGCGTGAAGTACCCCGTGCCATCCCCTCTTATTGGATGATGATCATTTGAGCGGATGTTGTTGTTGATGTTGTCGTTGTTGACGATGACTGGATGATGATGACTGGATGATGATGATGATGATGATGCGGGCGAGCAGTCCCATCATCCGGACTTTGGTCCTTTGGCAACTCAACTTCGGCGGGCGCCTGGTGATGCCCCCGTCCTCCTCCTCGTCGCCCCCGCCGCCCCTCTCCAAGATTTTCTTGGACGCGTTGTTGCAGCACTGCGATCTGACGGTTTTGCAACAACCACATCGAGCCGCACGAATCGCTTTTCCATGACGATCCCGGCCCAGAGTGGCACTGCCTTCGCGGGCAGCCTCTTTTCGGCGCTTTCCAAGCAGGCTCAGCCCTGCGTGCCCGAAGCTCTGGTGGTCCGCTCACATCACCCCCAGTCGGCACCTCTTTTCCCATCCGTCTTGTCAACGTGCAGCTGTCCCCTGACGCTCCCAGAGTTTCCAGCTCCTGAGTTGGCACGATAGATTGCCCATGTGTTGTTGTTCCATCCATTCATTCCAATTTTTGTGCCAATGCCGTCATTTGTGCTACTAACTATTGTGGATATCACCGGATGTTTGAACTCTGTGCGAGATGTATAGATGGACATCAAAGTGGTTGCACCATTGATATGATGACCGATGATCGGCTCAACTTGGTCCGGCCCTCCGCAGCGGAAGCCGTGTGCCGCCCTCACACGTTCCTGCTTCTCTCAGAGGAACGCCCTTCTTGTGTTTTTTGAGCCCGACCCGGCCAGCCCCAAGTCGCCCGATCTCCCGACCCCCAACGAGGCGGCCCGGCAGGCCATCGCGGTTGGGCAGCTGCAGGTGCAGGTGATCGGCGTCCGGTTCGACAAGGCCCTGACGCGCTTCCAGGTTTACGACCCCGCCAAGCAGAGTCCGGTTTCACCCTTTGAATCTGCGTGAGTGTTCCCCCCCCCACCCCCCCCCCACTGTTTTCCGGTGGCAACGCCCTTCACAACCCTCTGCGCCAAACCGCCCCGCCACCGCCCCGTTCTGTCCCTGCAGACCCAGAGGAACCAGAGACCGTGTCTCCGCGGCGGCAGTCACCACCGCGATCCCCGTTGCGAGGCCCTTCCGGTCTGCCGATGTTTCCTCCTCCCGTGCCGCCAGCCTCGAGCGAGGACTCCCCCCCTCGTCATCATCCGCTCTCGTCTTCGTCGCCGCCGGAACGCTCAGAACGCCACTCTCGCCCTCCGTCCCAGGTCTGCCCCCCCTCGCAGCCACCCAACAAGGCGCGCCTGCCCCCTCGCCTACGCCCGCACACCAGCACTGGTTCTCCTGGCTTCCGGTCACCCTTTTGATCACCCAGTTGCCACATCATCATCATCATCATCATCATCATCATCATCCAGTCATCATCATCATCCATCATCATCATCATCATCATCATCATCATCATCATCATCCAGTCATCATCCAGTCATCATCCAGTCATCATCCAGTCATCATCCAGTCATCATCCAGTCATCATCCAGTCATCATCCAGGCATCATCCAGTCATCATCATCATCATCATCATCATCATCATCATCATCATCATCATCATCATCATCATCATCATCATCCAGTCATCATCATCATCATCATCCAGTCATCATCATCATCATCATCATCATTATCATCATCATCATCATCAGCATCATTATCATCATCAGCATCATTATCATCATCATCATCAGGAGCGGCACCGCTGGCCCCTGGTTTCCCTTCGAGTGCTCCGTCACCCCAGCCTGTGGCCGTCTTACCCCGTTTTGCGGGCACCCGGCACGGGCGCTCCGACTTGGCGAAGAAGCGACATCGACCGAAGGAGGAGACACAGCCCCGAGGAAGGTGATGCGGCGAGTGTGAGGTCTTGTTGGCAGTCAAATCCCCCTCTCGATCATCATCACCTCACTTGCTTCCCGCCGGCTCCGTAACTGGTGGCCATCTTGCCCAAGATCGAAGCATGGCTCTCCACCGACGACCAGCAGGACTGGAACGAGATTCGAGACGCAATCTTTGCCAACTGCCGCGGCCTGGACGATCTGCGCGCCCTGAAAGAGGACGGATGAAGGGCCGAGGGCATCCCTCGCATGCTGGCTTCCCGCGTGATGGCGATTTCTCAGTACTTCCGCCGGCAAGGAAACGGTGGCCCATTAGAGTAGGGTTGCTCGAAAGCGGCGCTTTCTCCTCCTCCTCTTTCTTTTTTCTTGGCCTTCTCGTCCTTCTTCTTTCTTCTTCTTTCTTCTTTCTTCTTCTTTCTTCTTCTTTCTTCTTCTTTCTTCTTCTTTCTTCTTCTTGTGCACGAGAATAGAGTAGGGTTGCTCGAAAGCGGCGCTTTCTCCTCCTCCTCTTTCTTTTTTCTTGGCCTTCTCGTCCTTCTTCTTTCTTCTTCTTTCTTCTTCTTTCTTCTTCTTTCTTCTTCTTTCTTCTTCTTTGTGCACTAGAGGAGATTTGCTCGAAAGTGACGCTTTCGTTTGCTAGCGGTTCAAGCGGGCTTACCATAAAACACGAAATTTAGGACCCGGGTACTAAATTAGAAAAATGACGACCCAAAAATTAAATTTCGTGGGCAGGAGGAGGGGGGACTATATTTCGAACAACTGTCCCATATTTTTTTTGAGAAGCACGGTCACCAAGTCAAGTGCCACCTGTGGTAAATCTAGTGTACCCCACAGGTTTGCGGCCGTAGCGCCGGTACGGATAAGGGTTGCCTCCGTATGGGTCGTCAGGCAAGGGAGCGCAGGGCCCGCTTGAGTATGGTGTCCGCAGGGCCACCGCATGGCGCAGGGCCGGGGCGACTCGAGGGCAGGGATGGCGCAGGGCCGGGACCGCTCGAGGAGGGATGGCGCAGGGCGGGACCGCTCGAGGGCAGGGCTGGCGCAGGGCCGGGACCGCTCGAGGGCAGGGCCGGGACCGCTCGAGTACGGGGATGGCGCAGGGCCGGGACCGCTCGAGGGCAGGGATGGCGCAGGGCCGGGGCGACTCGAGGGGGGCCGGGACCGCTCGAGTACGGGGATGGCGCAGGGCCGGGGCGACTCGAGTACGGGAGCACCCGCTTAGTAAGCGGGAGGTACTGGGTTCGATTCCCAGCTTTTTTTTTTTTCCCCTCTCCATTGACCCTTGGAGCGCGCCGACAACCTCCTCCTCTGTGCCTGGAGGGCGGCCGGAGTCCCCGTCCCCCGTCCCTCCCCGTCCCTCCCCTCCCCCGTCCCCTCCCCCTCCCCGTCCCCTCCGCAGTCCCCTCCCCCGTCCCCTCCCCCGTCCCTCGCCAGCCAGCCAGCCAGCCAGCCCTCATCAGCATATTCCGGGGCACACGGTGTGTCGGGGGGATGATTACTTCGAGCGTTCTGCCTCTGCAGCCTCCTCTTCGGCATCGTCATCATCACCAGCCCCCTGACCATCATCATCATCATCATCGCCAGCATCAGCCGCCTCACCTCCCGAGGCCGTCTTCAACACAGCATTTTTTCGGTTGGGCATGGCGCGTTGCAGGGCGGCCGGCCATTGGTGGGTGTCGTTGTACGTCTGCAGAATCTCGAAAACTGCGGTGCGATCGGCGGCGGAGAGAGAGAGGGAGGGATGATGATGCTGATGATGATGATGATGATGATGATGATGCTGATGCTGATGCTGATGCTTGGATGATGATTGGAAGATGATTGGATGCTGATGCTGATGCTGATGATTGGATGATTGGATGATGATGATTGGATGATGATGATTGGATGATGATGATTGGATGATGATGATTGGATGATGATGATGATTGGATGATGATGATGATTGGATGATGATGATTGGATGCTGATGATTGGATGATGATTGGATGATGATTGGATGATGATTGGATGATGATTGGATGATGATTGGATGATGATGATGCTGATGATGCTGATGATTGGATGATGGATGATCTGGAACAGACAGACACAGACAGGCACAGGCAGAGACACAAACAGACACACAGACAGGCACACAGACCGTGGTTCACGGCCAGCACATCCCGCGATGTGAACTCCATGAATTCCCTCAGGGGCAGCGCGGCCGTCTCGATGCCCAGGGCAGTGGCATCGCGGAAGGTGCGTCCCTGCTCAAACCACAAGCAGGGAAGAAGGACGATGATGAGAGGGCATCGCGGGAAGGTGCGTCCCTGATCGGGTGATGCAGACAGACAGGCATACCTCGTGGTCGACCATACCCCCGATGATACCCACCCAGGGTGATACAGACATACCGACCTTCATGCGGTTGTGGTCGACCATACCCCCGGTCATGGATACACCCAGGGTGATACAGACAGACATACCGACCTTCATGCGGTTGTGGTCGACCATACCCCCGATGATATACACCTTGGTCGGATCCAACTCGTGGATGACGTGAGGCGAGTCTGAGGTCAGGTACACCAAAGTCGGATGGCCGGCTGTCTCGGGGGGAGCAGCCGAGGCGGTCTGGTGGCTATCCCCGGCGGTGATGCCGGGTGCCGGGGAGGCGGCGGGGTGGTGGTGGTGGTGGTGGTGGTGGTGGTGGTGGTGGTGGTGGTGGTGGCGGCGGCGGTGGTAGTGGCAGAGGTGGCGGTGCTGGTGGTGGTGGAGGAAGGAGAGGTGGCGATCGTGGTGGTGGGAATGGGGATGGATGAGGTGGTGGGTGTGGTGGTGGGGGTGGGTGTGGTGGTGGAGGTGGTGGTGATGGTGGGAGAGGTGGTAGTGGGAACGGCCGGGGGAGTAACGACAGCGGCGGTGTCCGCAGCCGTGGTGGAAACGGCAGTCGCTGGCTCCGGCGGGGTTGGAGCACCCGCCGGACGAGGACATCCGAACACTTCCATAAAATGGCGCTTTTCGAAGGAAACCTTCCACCGGTCTGCTCCTTTCACTTTGGCTAAGTGCGCAGCCAGACGGCCCCCATAGCTGGTCACGTACATCCGAACGGGCTTCTCGGCATTCTTGTTAACGGCATAGGCGTACATCACCTGTTGGCCGAGACTCCGGGCTTCCTGTGAATGGAAGTGTCCGTGAAAAAAACGAGCAAATGAAATGGGACACCGAGAAGGAAATGAGAAGCCTGACCTTTTCGGTCTGCTCCGGATCATATGAACAGTCGATCACAATCCGAACGGCATTTGGGTCTGGACCCGCGTTCAATCGTCGCCGTTCCGCCCGTTCGCGCCTCTTGGCAATCTGGGCCTCGCGTTCCTCGGGCGTCATTCTGGCCTCTTCCTCGGCCCATTGTTTCCGCTTCTGTTCCAAGCGAGCCTTTTTCTTTTGTTTCTCTTCCTTCTTGCGGTCCTTCCACACTTCGCGAAGGGCTTGCCTCTTACGCTCGCGCTTGCTCAGCTTGGGCGCATCCTGAGCAGGTTGAGCAGAATCGACAGGGGGATTCACAGATGCAGGCGCATCAGGAATTTCCGCCGGAACATCCTTGTCGGGCGTTGAAATACTAGCAGGGACGGACTCTTTCTCCATTCAAGGGGGAAAAGATTTCGTGCGGCGGGACAGCCTGCCGTGCCACGTCGGAAGCCGGAAATTCGTTTTAAGCGCTCCGCACAAACCCAGCAAAAATGGGGGATGAATTCGATGGAAAGATTGTGACCCTTGGCGATGGTGCTGTCGGTAAGACCTCCCTCTTGAGTCTGCCGGATTTTTCGTTGCTTCTCGGCCTTTATCGTTCCCCCCAGTTCGTTACAGGGACGGACAGTTTAAGGATGGGTACGTTCCAACTATTTTTGACAACTTCCCTCTTCGGAGGGATATTGGTGGGAAGTCTATGAAGTCTGTCGTTTCTCTCCATCATCGGACGCATCATTCCGTTTTGACTTTTCTAGCATCATGTACTGGTCCGTCTTGGCGCGCACACTCACTCTCATTCAATTTTCATTCACTCCCCTTTGCCACACTCAGGGATACCGCCGGTCTGTCGATTTGTTTGGCATGATGGATTTTCACACATCACCGCCGCCTTCTTTTCTTGGCCACAGGCCAGGAGGAGTACGAACGTCTCCGGGCTCTCTCGTACCCCGGTGCGACCTGTTTCGTTCTGTGCTTCAGCGTGGACCTTCGAAGCAGCTACACCAACGTCGATACCAAGGTCTGACTTCCCCCGGGGTCCGATCCGCTCATTTTTTTCAAAGTGGATCCCCCAACTTGGGCAGTACCGCGACAAGCCCATCATCCTGGTGGGCACCAAGGCTGATCTGCGAGCCAGTCGGCCGGACTGCATTACCCGGGCGGAGGGTGAGTCTATGGCCAAAAAAATCGGCGCCGTTGCATACATGGAATGCAGTGCCAAGACTGGCGAGGGTCTGTTTGCTTTTAACGTCGTGCGGGGGCGTGTGCGTGCGGGGGGCGCGTGTGCGTGCGGGGGAGTGTGTGCAGTTTTTTTGGGGCGCGGCTGAGGGGAGGGGAGGGGAGGGGAGGGAGGAGGGAGGGGAGGGGGGGAGGGAGGAGGAGGGAGGGAGGGAGGGAGGGAGGGGAGGGAGGGGGGAGGGGGAGGGGGAGGGAGGGGAGGGGTGGGCGACCGGCTCTACTCCGGCCCATTCATTCCGTCACCACGCAGTACGGATGGACACTGGGCGTGTCAGCAGACGCGCGGCTGTGGTCAGCGATCATCTCACTCATCTCACCCACTCATCTCACCCACTCATCTCACCCACTCATCTCACCCACTCATCTCACCCACTCATCTCACCCACTCATCTCACTCATCTCACCCACTCATCTCACCTCATCTCACCCTCATCTCACCCACTCATCTCACCCACTCATCCACCTCATCTCACCCACTCATCTCACCCTCACCCACTCATCCCACCCACTCATCTCACCCACTCATCTCTCACCCACTCACCCACTCACCCACTCACCCACTCACCCACTCACCCACTCACCCACTCACCCACTCACCCACTCGCAGGCATCGACGCCACGAGGGCAGATGCCCCACGGGGCGGCCGGAAAGGGCGGCTGCTGCACCATCCTCTAAAAATGCGGTTCTCGCCCCATCTCGGGGGTAACCTCCTCATAGTGTCTTCATCCCCCCCCCCCCCCCCCACCCCCCTGGAGGGGCGGACTCCACAGCACATCTGCTTGAGTGCGCATCGCCTCGGTTTTGTGTGGATGTGGCCCCGGGTCCCCTCCTCCTCCCTCTTCATCTCAGATCTCATCTTCAGCCCCCACCCACCCCAGTTCATTGTACAACTTCCTTCTTCTACTCCCTTTTTTTTGGGCATCCCTCCGTCCTCCGGCTGTTCGGTCTTTCATCATGCCTCTATCCGAATAAGAAAACACTCCCTCTCAAACTGAATCATCATGGGATGACCAACGAGGGACAAAAAAAAATTGAATTGATTGGGGTAAAACCTGTCTTTTTGTCCCTTTTCTTGAAATGAATCCTCTTCTTTTCCTTTTGTATCGTTCTTTCTTTCTTCCCTCCCCCCTTTCATCGTTCTTCTCCGGAATTGCCCCATTGTCCCCGGGCCAACACGTTTTTCCCCCAATTGATTGGTCCAGTGAGTGATTGGTCCAGTGAGTCAAGTCAAAAAGCCAATGCAGCCTGTTGACAACCGGCTCTAGCCGCCTTTTTTTTGAATCCACAATCAAACATGGCCGACCAGGACATCACTCCTCGCGTCAACCATCAATGCCTGCCCATGTACAAAAACAGGACAGTGCGTCTTGTGGGCAAAGTTCTCGACCAGGAGCCCGAGACCGATTCCGAGCGAAAGAACATGACCCTTCTCACCTCCGATAACCAGAATGTGATCATCCATCGCGAGCGGAGCAACCCAAAAGTTGAGTCTGAGTTTGTTGAAGTGATTGGCAATGTGGAGGAGGATCTCTCTGTGTCCGAGGTCCTGTGCATCCAATTCGGGCGGGGTCCCTTTGGTCTGCCCTTGCTTCATCAGCTCCATTCTGACCAACCTCCACCACAGATATGAAGCTCTACGACGAATTCGTGCAGCTCTCCAATGGTCCTTTCCAGCAACTGTTCATGTGAGATCTTTGTTGTGGGTCCGTTCTCCTTCCCCTTGACCCGCATCATCATCTGCTTACCGCACCACAGCGATCATATTCTCTTGCGTCACTCGCTTGCGGATGACCCTGTTTGGGTTGAAGGCCTCCGCGAGCGCCTCTTCGACGGGCGAGAGGGCCGCAGCGGCAATCATGCGGCCGGCCAGCTCACCCAAGGCAGGAGAGACCAGAAGGCCTTGTCCTTGGTACCCCGCCAACAAGAAGAGGCCGTGTAACGGAGCAGAGCCTTCGCCATGCAACCAACCCAGCAACGGACACCCGTCGGGGGTGGTGTGATAGGCAGTGCCTTGCTCGGGGTGGAGGGTGATGCGGTTGAGCTCGGGCGTAAGTGTTGGAAAAAGGCGCGCCTATTTGTGCCATGGGAACCAAATGGGTGTGGGTGTGAGAAGATGGGATGGGATGGGGGGGGGAAGCCGACCATCCGCTCCCGAACCGCCTCAGCGATTGGGCTCGATGCTGCTGGGCGAGAGCGGGGCGATTCCTCGACATCCATTTGATTATCGTGGATCTCGGGCGTCCCTCCAGACGCACTTTCACCATCAACCGCCGCCGAGGGGTGGTCACCACGCGAGCCTAGGGAGAATCTGAGCCGGCGTTCAGCGTCAAAGTGGAGGGCTAGGAAAAGGCGGGCAGTCACGAGGGCGGAAAGGGATTCAAAAGAACTGACAGAACCAATCCCCGGTCCGAGGACCCATGTTTTGGGTGTCAAGTATGACCGGCATGCCCTCGTGCGGGATGGGGAGATGCTGCGGCACCGTGACGCCGGGGGTACAAACGGTCACAGGTTGATGTTGTTGCGGGGCACGGCCCAGGTTCCCCACGCTGCGGAAAAACGAAAAGGGCCGCTGGCGGTTCTCCCCTCCTGCGGCTCCCAGAAAATAAGGCGATGGCGGTGGCGAAGGTTGCGGTTGCATGGGGATCGATGGCGACGGAGGAGGAGGCGAGGGCCCCTGGACAAACTCAAGCCATCCTGTCTCATTCCAGGATGATGTGAGGGTAGCAGCCGGGGGGAGGAATGAGAAGGGTTCCGGAAGTGAAGCTATAAGGGCCGCATTCGAAGCGCCGGCGGCCAGAACGATTGCGCGAGCACCCCAAGTGGAACCGTCGCGGGTCCGAACCCCCGACACCTTGGCGAGACCCGATCCAACTTCGACTGACAGCTGGACCACCTCTTTCGAAAAGCAAAAGGTAACACCAGCCCGGACAGCCTGTTTAAAGAGGGCGTCCCGAAAGCGTGGAGCTGAGAGCACACAGTCATTGGGGAAAAGGTACGCGCCCAGAACCCCGGTCGGCATGTCGCCCAGGAGGGGAATGAGGGGAGCGGGGGCTTCCAACAAGCTGTAGAATGGGGTTGTTGTGTCATTTGAGGCCGGTGCGAGAGCGTTGGTTCGGTCGCGGGGATCCAGGGACCGCTCCAACAGGGTCTTCTGGCTTGCATCGAAAATGGGAAAGAGTCCCCCCGTGCGCCGAAATCCTGGGAAGCTTCAAGATCAGGTACTCGCTCATGGCAGACCAATGTCCTCCTTATGGACATCGAACCAGCTCTGAAAGTGCTGCACGGACCGCTGTAGAATCCACTGTCGGAAAAAAAAAAAAAAACTGCAGCATCGACGACAACTCGAGCAACCTTTCGATGGGGATCGTCGCTGTGAAGACATCCCGAGAAGAAGCTGGTCTCTCCCCGGGTTTCCTCAATGGAGGGACATTTCTCGAGGATCAAGCACTTCAGAGTGGGATTCAGGATGACGCTCGACAGGGCACATGCCAAAGCAACACACCCGCTTCCCACCAGGATCAGATCAAACCCGTCCGCAGGTCCGCGTTCGCTCATCCCGATTATTCAAACCCATTCCGGAATGAGACTCACGCTGCGGCACTCCCGACCAACGCAAAAAAGAGCTGGATTCGATGTCGGAGCCAGGCAACACGGGTGCTTCACCACAGCAACAGGCAGAGGCTCTGTTCGGAGAGGGTGGTTCCGCTGCTCCGGCTGCCCTGCAATTTCTGGCGAGCCATATTGGAAGTATCCCCGCCGCGTTGAGCGGGGCACAGTCGCAAGAGGCTCTCGCGGCCGTGATGAGGCTTTTTGCTAAGGGTGAAGATGTTCACGCACTGCAGCAAGACCTGGAGGCTCACCTCTCCGCCGTCGCCGCTCATGAAGTCGCTGAATACGAATCCGCCCACCCAGAGAAGATCCCGTGCTCTCAGGGTCGGCTTGCCATCCCATTTTCTTGTCCATTTTTCATCAATATTGCTCCCCCAACTTGCCCCTTATGGCCCAAAAGAGCAAGATGAGGTGGTCGATGTGAACGCCTACGCGGGCCAGTGCGTGGACGATCTGATGAAGACTGTCGTTGGTGCTGAAGGTCACCGTCGCTTTTTTGGATTTTCATTTCCCCTCCTCATACGGTTCCTTTTTCGCACTTTGTCATACTAGATGAAGCAGCTTATGCCGGCACCCATGCAGGTTTGTCCTGCTCGTTTTTTTATTTCCCTGAAACTCGTTTCCTTCCTCGCGTTTTTCTTCGCCAACCGTTTTCTCCTTTGAAAGATCACAAACAGGAAGGTCGGTATCACCTCATCGCGGGGGTCTTCTCATCTTCCCGGCTCACAGATGCTGCCGTTTCGGAGTACTTCCACGCGCGGATGGCGGTTCCATCGGCGTTCACCTACAATGGTCCGATGCGCCTGCCATACCCCGGCATTCTTCCGCGCGCCTGCCACCACATCAACGTCCAACAACACACTCCTCACCCGTGTGCCTGCCGTACCCCGGCAATATGGACCAAGCCTGAGACACAGACAGTCAAAACGTCGACACACAGCCGCGCACACAGCCGCGCCAGGGTGCATGGGGGCATGCTGGGCACTTGCAGGGCATCGGGGTGTGCGCGGGGCAGGCGGGGGACGTGCTCTCTGTCCTTTCTCCTTCTTGCTTCTGGCCAATACCCAACACCAACTCACCTCTGCGCCTGCTTACTCACCGCCCTTGAGACCCGTCCCTCATGATCTTGTCCCGTCCCGTCTCTCCCCTCTTGGCACCCACACCCACCACCTCGACACACACACACCACCAGTCGATGAATGGGCCGATGATGACGATATCGGGTTGAACAAGATCCCGGCCGACGAGTTTGCACAGTTCCAGGGTCCGTCTGACCCACGCCTTCCTCCTCCTCCTCCTCCTCCCTCCCTCCCTCCCTCCCTCCTCCCTCTCCCTCCCTCCCCCTCCATCCCCCTCCCTCCCTCCTCCTCCCTCCCTCCCTCCTCCCCCACACACACACACACCGCTTCGCTCTCCCCCCAGCCCACGCTCTCTCTCTCTCTCTCTCTCTCTCTCTCTCTCATATTCCGAAAACCGAGCCACCGGGGCCCGTAAAGGGAACACGAGAAAGACCGAAATCACCCAAGACACAAAAGGGAAAACAAAGGGAGGGAGGACCCCACCACCCGCACACCCCTTAACGGGCGCGCACGAGAAGGTTTGCGTCGAACACCCTCGCGCACTTGGCACGGGGGCACGGGCAGGAGGTGACCGGCTGCGAGCGCGAGCAAGCGCCTCTCTCTCTCTCTCTCTCTCTCTCTCTCTCTCTCTCTCCCCCCCCCCCCCCCACACACACACACACCCAGCCCGCTATCGCTATCCCCCACACCCCGGTATGCCCCCACCACACCCCGATCCCCCCGCCACACCACGCCCCACCCCGCCCCACCCCACCCCACCCCAGGCCGCTATGCCCCATTTTCTCAGCGCATCATACCGAAAGTGCCGATCGGGCAAGGCGAGGATGGGATGGGATGGGATGGGGGGCTGAACGGTGGGGGGGCTCAACAGATCGGGCAAGGCGAGGGAGGTGGTATGGGGGGCTGAGCGGGTCCACCAACCACCGTCATCATCAAT
>JAPMOS010000099.1:52500-90000 GCA_027972325.1 Paratrimastix pyriformis | reverse complement strand
GCCCCCTTTGTGGAGACCCCGCAACAGCCCATGTCCATGGTCCGTGCCATCAGCGGCATCAGCCAATCATCATCATCCAGTCGTCGTCGTCGTCATCAGCCAATCATCATCCAATCATCCAATCATCCAGTCATCCAGTCATCCAGTCATCCAGTCATCCAGTCATCCAGTCATCCAGTCATCCAGTCATCCAGTCATCCAGTCATCCAGTCATCCAGTCATCCAGTCATCCAGTCATCCAGTCATCCAGTCATCCAGTCATCCAGTCATCCAGTCATCCAGTCATCCAATCATCCAATCATCCAGTCATCATATCATCAAAGTCATCATCTCAAGCATTAATTTTTTTTGGCTGTCCCATAACTTTCCGACCCTCTGCCCACCCTCAAGAACCCACCCTTGGCGGCCTGAAATTCATACAGACCTTGCTTGGCCAGAAGCGCGATCACACAGGCGCTGGGCCCTGTTGCGAGTAGCTCGAAAGGGCCGCTTGCGGCAGGTGATTACCCTTCGGGGTAACGCTCAAGCATAATGTTTGGTTGTGGTGTTGGTAGCGTTCGCGCTCCTCACCCGTTCCTATCATTGTTCGTCCCTTAACAATCGTTGTTGTTGTTGTTCCTCGTTGTGTGGTGTTACCGCTCCCTGAGCTGTGGAAACTCGACAACTGTACGCCGATTGAAGACCTTGTGCGTTGCCCTGCAAGAGTTGACCACAAAACTCTCGATCGGCTCACACATACAAGATGATGCAAGGGAAAGGGGAAAAAAGAGAGGATCGAGCGCCTTTACCGGGCGAAGGGGGTGGGGCTGGTTGCCGGTGGAGCTCTTGACCAGGTCGTAGTTGAGGCTGGGGTACTGGGCCGCGTTGCTGACGTAGGACTGGTTGTCCCAGGTGATGTATAACCAGAGCAATCAAACAAACAGTGCCGATCCTTACCAACCAGTCCATCCTTCACGATCATTCAGTCCATCCATTCACCCAGATCATCATCATCCAGATCCAATCATCATCATCATCCAAGCGTCATCATCCAATCATCACCATCCAATCATCACCATCCCCACCATCATCCCCACCCTCACCCCCTCCAGCCCCCGCCCACCGACTCGGAGGAGGACGAATTCCCGGGCGCCATGGTGCGCAAGGCCACCCCGCCCCGCCGTCGCGGTGGCGCGGCCCCCGGTGGTGCCGGTGTCAGGCAGACCATTGAAGAGGCCGGCCACACCCGGGTGGTACTCGACCTCGACCTGACCCCCGACCCGGATGCCATCCCCTTTGTCCCGCCCCCGATGCCCGCCGCTGTGACGGGACGGGAGGAGCCCATCGCAGAAATGCCGCAGCAGCAGCAGCAGGAGGCAATGGTCTGTGCCGTTCCTCCCCTCCTCCCTCCCTCCCTCCCTCCCCCCAATATCTCTGCCTTCGTCACACGCCCCCATCTGCGATCATTTTGGTGGGATTCTTTCTTGTTCGCCACCGGGCCCCAAATTGTGTGCCATTGTGTCTGTTGTTGGCTTTTTGTGAGTCATCATCATCATCATCATCATTTGTGTGGGATTTGTGTGTGTGTCATTGTGTTTTTCTCTGCGAGTCAATCATCACCATCATCATCATCATCATCATCATCATCATCATCATCATCATCATCATCATCCAATCATCATCATCCAATCATCATCATCATCATCATCATCATCATCATCATTTTGTGGATTTCTTTCTGGTTCGCCACCGGGCCCCAAGCTGTGGCGTCACGCCATTGGCGACCCTTCCTGTCCGATTCATCAGCCCCTTTGCTCCCACACACACCCCCATCTGCTTTGGCCCTTTTTGCAGCAGCCTGCCGCCTGCGCTGTCCCGGCCACCACCCTGGCCGTGTCCATCTCGACCGGGTCCCCTGTTGCCACCCCCGCCGCCATCCCCACCACCACCACTACCACCACCACCAGCAGCCCTGATGCCGGACGTGGCATTCCAACGGGGGCGCCCGTTCCTGTCATCACCAGGTCTGCCTGCTTCCAAACATCATCAGCCAATCATCATCATCATCATCCAGTTCATCATCATCATCCAGTTCATCATCGTCGGCCGATCATCATCGTCGGCCGATCATCATCATCAGCCAATCATCATCAGCCAATCATCATCATCATCATCATCAACAACAACATCATCAGCATCAGCATCAGCATCAGCATCATCAGCATCAGCATCAGCATCAGCATCAGCATCATCAGCATCATCAGCATCAGCATCAGCATCAGCATCATCAGCATCAGCATCAGCATCAGCATCAGCATCATCAGCATCATCAGCATCATCAGCATCAGCATCAGCATCAGCATCATCAGCATCAGCATCAGCATCAGCATCATCATCATCATCATCAGCATCATCATCAGCATCATCATCAGCATCATCCAGCCATCGTCCACTCATCATCGGCAAGCATCAGCATCATCGCATCGGCATCGGCATTAGCATCCAATCATCGGCATCATCATCATCAGCACATCATCATCCGATCATCATCATCATCATCATCATCAGCAGCAGCAGCAGCAGCAGCAGCAGCATCACCCTCATCATCCATTTCTTTAAATATATCCCCCCCCCCCCCCCCCCCCCCCCTTCCCACCCCAGCGCCACCGGGACCCGCTCCGTGGAGGAACCCATCACCCTTCCCTCCCACGCCGCCACCTCCATCGCTGCCGCCTCCGCCGCCGCCCCAGCCGAGAGCATTACAGCCACCACCACCACCACCAAAATCAGCGCCCTCCCACCCCGCCCCCGCCCTCGGCCCTCCTCGCCACGGCCGCCGCTGCCGCTGCCCTGGTCTGTCTGCCTGCCTACCTTGCCAAAGCATCATTGGCATGAGCGCATGAGCAGGATCACCGGCAGCAGCAGCAGCAGCCAGGAATCATCATCATCCAATCAGCATTCAATCACCCAATCAGTATCCAATCATCATCCACTCACAATCAGCAGCAGCATCATCATCATCATCATCATCATTCATCATCATCAATCATCATCATCAATCATCATCATCAATCATCATCATCAATCATCATCAATCATCATCAATCATCATCATCATCAGCATCATCAGCATCATCAGCATCATCAGCATCATCAGCATCATCACCACCACAACAAAAACAACAACCACCACAACCACAACCACAACCACAACCACCATCATCATCACCATCAATCACCACCATCATCATCATCATCATCATCATCCAATCATCATCCTTCCTCATCATCCTCATCCTCACAGACCCCCGCGAGTCCCCAGCCGAGCCCGCTGCTGGATGCGCCCCTGTCCACCTGCCCGCCCACCACCCGCCACCACGCTGGTGCGGCCGCCGTGCCCCTGGAGGCATCCCCCCTGCATCAACAGCAGGCCGCCCTGAGCCCCGAGGCCGATGCGGAGCACGCTGAACAGGTGCGTGGGCGAGCATCATCATCATCATCATCATCATCATCATCATCATCACCATCCAATCATCACCATCCAATCATCATCATCATCAGCAGCCGCAGCATCCAATCATCATCATCATCCAATCATCATCCGATCATCATCATCAGCATCAGCATCAGCATCATCCGATCATCATCATCAGCAGCAGCAGCAGCAGCAGCAGCAGCAGCAGCAGCAGCATCATCCAATCATCAGCATCATCATCATCATCCAATCATCATCATCATCATCATCATCATCCATCATCATCCATCATCATCATCATCCATCATCATCATCATCATCATCATCATCATCATCATCATCCACTCATCATCATCCACTCATCATCATCCACTCATCATCATCCACTCATCATCATCCACTCATCATCATCATCATCATCATCATCATCATCATCATCATCATCATCCAATCATCATCATCATCATCATCATCATCATCCATCATCGTCATCCAATCATCATCATCCAATCATCATCATCATCATCATCATCATCATCATCATCATCATCATCCAATCATCCAATCATCCAATCATCAGCAGCATCATCATCAGATCATCCAATTATCAGCAGCAGCAGCAGCAGCAGCAGCAGCAGCAGCATCCAATCATCCATCATCATCATCCAATCTTCATCCAATCATCATCCAATCATCATCCAATCATCATCCAATCATCATCACCATCACCACAGCCGGCCACCGACCACCTGTCCCCGCTGCTTGTCCACTGCGGGTACCCCCTGCACGAGTACCAGCCTGCCTTCTTCCCGCCCCACCCGATGCACCCGCCGGAGGACATTGAGCGGGCCGACCATGCCCAGGTGCTCAACCTCAAGGTCCGTCGATAGTGGTGTTGGTGTTGGTGTTGGTGTTGGTGTTGGTGTTGGTGGGTGTTGTTGTTGTTGTTGGTGTGAGTGAATGATGGCCGACCATGCCCAGGTGCTCAACCTCAAGGTCCGTCGGTGGTGGTGTTGGTGTTGGTGTTGGTGTTGGTGTTCTGATTGAATGGTGGCCGACCACGGCTCCATAATTGGATGATGATGGTGATGGTGATGGTGATTGGATGATGATGATTGGATGATGATGATGGGATGATGATGATGGGATGATGATGGGATGATGATGATGATGATGATTGGATGATGATTGGATGATGATGATGATGATGATGATGATGATGATGATGATGATGATGATGATGATGATGATGATTGGATGATGACCAACCATTGCACAACGCACCTCACCCGCCCCCCCCCCCCCCCCCGCCTCAGGTCTACTGCAACCCCCACCGAACGGGCTTCGAGGAGAGCAAGGAGTTCCCTGTGGTGATCGGCTCCATGATCGCCGGCCGGTACCAAGTCATCGAATACCTCGGCTCAGCAGCCTTCTCCAAGGCCCTGCAGTGCCTCGACACCCAGCGTGACCTGCAGGTCTGTGCGTCTGTGTGCTTCTCTGTGTGGTGCCGCCTCGTCGGTGTGTCTCGTCGTTGTGTTTGTATGCATGCGTCGCGTCTGTCCGTATGTGTGCGTCTGTCTGTCTGTATGCATGCGTCTGCCTCTGTGTGCGTCTGTCTGTGTGTCTGTGTGCGTCGGTCATCCTGGGGTCGGTGGCCTGCTCCAAGGCCTTGCAGTGCCTTGACACGCAGCGTGACCTGCAGGTTTTGTCTGTGTCCGTGCGACTGTCTCTCTGTGTGTGCGACTGTCTCTCTGTGTGTGCGACTGTCTCTCTGTGTGCGCGACTGTCTCTCTGTGTGTGCGACTGTCTCTCTGTGTGTGTCGGTCAAAGGGATCCACATCTGGCACACGCAGGTATGTATCAAGGTCACCAAGGAACAGGAAGGACTTCCTCGACCAGTCCCTGGACGAACAGCTGACCGGACACCCGACACATTCCTGACACATTCCTGACACACATCATCTGACACACATCATCTGACACACACACATCTGACACACACACATCTGACGCACACACACACATCTGACACACACACATCTGACACACACATCATCTGACACACACACATCTGACACACACACATCTGAGCTCACGGGTAGATGCCTTGACCTGAGTTTCCCAGGCCCAGTCGCTACTTGTTTTCTCTTGATCCACCACCTCTGCTCGTGGAGTGGGACCCAGAAACGCGAGTACGGTTTTTTGCCTCTTTGTCCGTCTTCCAGAATCAAAATGCATCAAATGATGATGCTCTGACGGGCACCTACTACGCAACTTCCCTTCTAACTCAACTCTGCTTCCAACCCTCCAACTCGGCCGGAATGTGCTCGACGAAACTATCACACGGAGGGATGGTGCTTCCGCACAAGGTGGAGGTGAGGCTCACTCAGGGTAGGGGGAGTCTTCTGGAGGAAGTGCCGATTGCGACTCATCTGCCGGGAGGGTGGGGGATTCCTGGAAACCGCAGGCCCCGCAGGGGTCCCTCCCCAAACGATGTCGCGGACGTGCTTTCTTTGCTCCCCTTTAATCCTCGATGGCCTGCAAGTGTCGCGTCACCTGGCCGCCATGTCGCGTATTGGAGCTCCACACGCTACCCCCTTCTATCTTCTTCTGCACCCTCTTTCTTTCGTCCTGTCTCTTTCTTCCTTCTCTCTGACTCTGCATCAATCTCTCTCCTGCCATAACTTGGGTTCGGGGTCGGCGAGCGTTTTGGGATGGGGGAGGCTGCGGGACCTTCAGACGGTGGTGATAAAGACCGGGGGCTCTCCTTTGGTTTGTGTGCTTCTGTATGTGGCGGCTCTGACGATGGCTGGTCCCCTCCGCTGGCCGGGTGCTCTGCTACTGCTTGGTCGCGCCTCCAACCCATCGGATCCCTAGGTCTGTCACCATCGTCTGGGAGCCCTGTTTGCCTTTTCCATCTGGGGGGACGCTTGCTGTCTCTGAGCTCGGGTTGTGTGCCCCTCCCTGTCCTCTTTCTAATGACCGTGCTCTCCGCGCCGAAACTCATTACGAGGCCTGGCCTGACCCAAAATCTTCACCCAACTCCATCATCCAACTCCATCATCGTGCGCCCACCCGATTCAGCCGTGCATCATTTGATCGACCCCGCTTGTCCGATTGATCAGTCCTTTGCTTCACACACATCTGACACACACATCATCTGACACACACATCATCTGACACACACATCATCTGACACACATCATCTGACACACATCATCTGACACACACACATCTGACACACACATCATCTGACACACACATCATCTGACACACACACATCTGACACACACATCATCTGACACACACACATCTGACACACACACATCTGACGCACACATCATCTGACACACACACATCTGACACATCTGACACACACACACATCATCTGACACACACACATCTGACACACACATCATCTGACACACACATCATCTGACACACACACACATCTGACACACACATCATCTGACACACACACACATCTGACACACACACATTCGTGTTGGCGGACGGGAGCCTCCGGGTTCCCACCCGAAGCTTTTCGGGTTCGGTGTTGCGCGCCGATGTTCACTTATGCACATGACGGGCCGATGTGGTGAAGGGGTGGTTGGGTGCGCGATTCGCTCCGAAGGGACTGGACATATGGACCGGTCGTTCGTTGGGTGTGCGTGCTCTCCCTGCTATATCTGGTGGTGGTGGGTGGTTGTGCAAATCCCCTTGCGCCGCTACTCGCTGCTACCACCTGGTGGGGGTCCCTCCGCATTACGCCACGACGGCAGGTCCGTCCTCTCCCTAACGAGCCTATCAAACGCCCTCCACAGGGGATTCCTTCGCCCACGGGTGCAGTGACATTCGTGCTGTCTCTTCTACCTCTCTGGTTTTTGTTTTATTTTCCCGTTACTTCGTTCCTTCTTTACTCGACACACATCTGACACACACATCATCTGACACACACATCATCTGACACACACATCATCTGACACACACATCATCTGACACACACATCATCTGACACACACATCATCTGACACACACATCATCTGACACACACACACACATCTGACACACACACACATCTGACACACACACATCATCTGACACACACATCATCACCACAGCAACCACTACAACCACCACACCCCCATACTGCTTCACCTGGGAAGGGCCCCGTGGGTGGTGGCACTGCCCCTAACGTTCCGATCTGTAGGCTCATTTGGGTGCCACTACACTTTTCCGGATCCACTCCCTGTCTCTCGGGGATGGACCGTTTTCTTTCTCCCTTTCTCCCAACTCTGATTCCCCCCCCCACATCCTCCACACTCCGGCCCTGTCGTCGCGTTCTACACTGTCGTTCGGCCTGCCCTGGTCGTTCGTCTACGTTCGTGGTGTTCCGCCCCGTTCCGTCGTCCCGCCCCGTCGTCCCGTCCCGTTTGTCCTGTCCCGTCGTCCCGTCCCGTCGTTCGTTACGTCGATGCTCGTCATCGACACGTTAATTACACACCCGATCGAAAAAGGTCCGTACCCATCCTTTGTGTTTATGGCGTGCCCTCTCTGGGGAACTTCCCACCGTGTCGCAGTCTCCACCATGGGTGGATGTTGGTGTGCTTCAGTGCGTTTGTTCGTGTGGTGATATCACGGCATGCTACCCCCCACTGCATGACGCTGGTCTGGCGTCCACTTCACGCCCTGTTCGAGCCTGCCCCTGTCCTTCTGATGCTGCCGGCCTGGCCCCAACGAGTGTCTCTCCGCCTCCGTGCCCTGCCGTTCGCCGTTGCCCCACCGTCAGCTCCTCTGGTCCCCCGTTCGCAGCAACCAGCCCCCCCGCTCGTTCAGCCACTCCCAGCAACCCCTTCTTGCCATGCAGCCTGGGCCTCTTCCTGCCGTGCAGCGCCTCGCACCGGCCAACCCGGCTGGTGCGGCTGTTGGTGTGAACTCCCCTGTTCACACCAACTTGTCCCTTTCAACATCGTCCTTCTTGCTTCTGCTTCTGTACAACACACACATCATCTGACACACACACACATCTGACACACACACATCTGACACACACATCATCTGACACACACATCATCTGACACAGACACATCTGACACACACATCATCTGACACACACATCTGACACATCTGACACACATCTGACACATCTGACACACACACTCTGGTTTTTGTTTTATTTTCCCGTTACTTCGTTCCTTCTTTACACGACACACATCTGACACACACACATCTGACACACACATCATCTGACACACACATCATCTGACACACACACATCATCTGACACACACATCATCTGACACACACACACATCTGACACACACATCATCTGACACACACATCATCTGACACACACACACATCTGACACACATCATCTGACACACACACATCTGACACATCTGACACACACACATCTGACACACACACTCTGGTTTTTGTTTTATTTTCCCGTTACTTCGTTCCTTCTTTACACGACACACATCTGACACACACATCTGACACACATCTGACACACGCACAGGTATGTATCAAGGTCATCAAGAACATCACTTCCTCGACCAGTCCCTGGACGAGATCAAGCTACTGCAATACAACACATTGACAGACACACATCTGACACACACACTCTGACACATCCATCAGACACACACATCAGACACACATCATCTGACACAAACACACACAGGTATGCAGGTGATCAAGAACATCACTTCCTCGACCAGTCCCTGGACGAGACCTCTGAACACTTGACACACACCCGACACATACCCGATACACCGAACACGTACCTCGCACACACACCCGACACACGCACAGGTATGCATCAAGGTGATCAAGAACAGCAAGGACTTCCTCGACCAGTCCCTGGACGAGATCAAGCTACTGCAATACATCAACGAGTACGACCCCACCGATGCCAACCACATTGTGCGCCTGTATGGTCCGTCCGCCATCATCGTCATCATCATCATCATCATCATCATCATCATCATCACATCATCATCATCATCGGCCAATCATCATCATCATCATCGGCCAATCATCATCATCATCATCGGCCAATCATCATCATCATCATCGGCCAATCATCATCATCATCATCATCATCATCGGCCAATCATCCTCATCATCATCATCATCGGCCAATCATCCTCATCATCATCGGCCAATCATCCTCATCATCGTCGGCCAATCATCCTCATCATCATCATCAACGAGTACGACCCCACCGATGCCAACCACATTGTGCGCCTGTATGGTCCGTCCGCCATCACCTCACCGTCCCGCATCATCATCATCAGCGGCCAATCATCATCATCGGCCAATCATCATCATCGGCCAGTCATCGTCATCGGCCAATCATCATCATCGGCCAGTCATCGTCATCGGCCAATCATCATCATCGGCCAATCATCATCGCAGTCATCATCGGCCAGTCATCATCACCCAATCATCATCCAATCATCACCCAATCATCATCATTATCCCCAGACTACTTCTACTACAAGGAGCATCTGTTCATCATCATCATCATCATCATCATCATCATCATCATCATCATCATCATCATCATCATCATCATCATCATCTTCACCACCACCGCCAACCACCGCCAACCACCGCCAACCACCGCCAACCACCGCCAACCACCGCCAACCACCGCCAACCACCAGACTACGTACAAGGAGCATCTTCTCATCATCATCCAACCATCATCCCCCACCCACCACAGACTACTTCTACTACAAGGAGCATCTGTTCATCGTCTGCGAGCTGCTTCGGGACAATCTCTACGAGTTCCAACGATACAACCGCGAGTCAGGCCACGACCCCTACTTCACCATCCCCCGCCTCCAGCTCATCGCACGCCAGGTCTGCCTTGTGTGTGTCATCGTGTCTGTCTGTCTGGTGTTTTCTGTCTGTCCTGGCTGTCTGTCTGTGCTGGCTGGCTGTGCTGTCTGTCTGTGCTGTCTGTCTGTGCTGGCTGGCTGTGCTGTCTGTCTGTGCTGTCTGTCTGTGCTGTCTGTCTGTGCTGGCTGGCTGGCTGGCTGGCTGGCTGTCTCTGTCTGTCTGTCTGTCTGTCTCTGTCTGTCTGTCTGTCTGTCTGTCTCTGTCTGTCTGTCTCTGTCTGTTTGCCTGTCTGTCTCCACGAGTGTGGCCGTGGGTTCAACTCCCACAGCGGGCATTTTTATAATTCCCATTTTTTTTCCGCCCCCGCACCACCACGCAGGTTCTTGAATCGCTGGCCTACATCCACTCGCTCAATCTGGTGCACTGTGACTTGAAGCCGGAGAACATCCTGATCAAGTCTTACTCACGGTCCATCCACCGCCACCAACAACCACCCACCACCACACCCGCCATCATCATCATCCATCACATCACCACCATCACGAACCGGACTGGAGGATTGGATGATGATGACTGGATGATTGGATGATTGGATGATGATTGGATGGCTGGATGGCTGGATGGCTGGATGGCTGGATGATGATGATTGGATGATGATGGCTGGATGATGATGATGGCTGGATGAGGATGATGACTGGATGATGACATTTTTCGATTGGTGAGGATGAATGTCTGTGTTGGGACCGTCTTTGACTCAGCCACCACACGGACGCTCTTCACTTCACTTCTGTTTCGTGTTTTCGATTGGTGATGATGAATGTGTGTGCTGGGGTGGTCGGGTGGGACCGTGTTTGGCTCATCACTTCACTTCTGTGTGGTGTTGGGCGGACAGGTGCGAGGTGAAGGTGATCGATTTTGGGTCATCATGCTTCGTCAATGACCATCTCTCCCTCTACGTCCAGTCTCGCTCGTACCGCGCCCCCGAGGTCTGCCCTCATCAGATCGTCAGCATCATCATCCAATCATCATCATCATCGGATCACCATCCAATCATCGGATCATCCAATCAATCAATCAATCATCATCATCATCGGATCACCATCATCATCATCCAATCATCATCATCACCCAATCATCATCATCCAATCATCATCATCATCATCATCATCATCATCATCATCATCATCCAGTCATCATCATCATCATCCAATCATCATCCAATCATCATCAATCATCATCATCATCATCATCATCATCATCATCATCATCATCATCATCATCATCATCATCATCATCATCATCATCATCACGTCATCCAATCATCATCCAATCATCATCCAATCATCATCATCATCATCCAATCATCCAATCATCCAATCATCATCCAAGAGCATCATCATCATCATCGCCATCATCATCGCCATCATCATCATCGCCATCATCCTCTCCTCTCCTCTCCTCTCCTGTCGCAGGTCATCCTGGGGCTTCCCTATGGGCAGAAGATCGACATCTGGTCGCTGGGCTGCATCATGGCCGAGATGTGGACCGGCCGTGTGCTCTTCCTCAACGACACCCTGCCCACCCTCCTCGGCCGCATCACCGGTCCGTCCAATCCATCATCATCATCATCATCGGCATCATCATCGGCATCATCATCATCATCATCATCATCATCATCATCATCATCATCATCATCATCATCATCAGCAGCAGCATCAGCAGCATCAGCATCAGCATCAGCATCATCAGCATCAGCATCAACAAGCATCATCATCCTCCATCATCCAGTCATATCCAGTCATCATCATCCAATCATCTTGATCATCATCTCGATCATCATCTTGATCATCATCTCGATCACCATCTCGATCACCATCCAATTCGCCACCCCGTCACCTTTAGCCATGATCGGCCCCTTCCCAGCGGAGATGCTGGCCCAGGGCCGGTACACCAACAAGTACTTCACCACATCTCACCCAATCCCCATCACCTTTAGCCATGATCGGCCCCTTCCCTGCGGAGATGCTGGCCCAGGGCCGGTACACCAACAAGTACTTCACCAAGTCGGGGCACCTCTTCGAGCAGCCCGAGGTGGCCGAGGGCGCCGCCGCGCCCCCCGAGGCATCCTCCACCCAGTCCGTGGCTATCCCCCCCCCCCCTCTGAATGTGTGGCTATCCCCCCCCTCTGAATGTGTGGCTATCCCCCCCCTCTGAATGTGTGGCTATCCCCCCCTCTGAATGTGTGGCTATCCCCCCCTCTGAATGTGTGGCTATCCCCCCTCTGAATGTGTGGCTATCCCCCTCTGAATGTGGCTATCCCCCTCTGAATGTGTGGCTATCCCCCCCTCTGAATGTGTGGCTATCCCCCCCTCTGAATGTGTGGCTATCCCCCCCCTCTGAATGTGTGGCTATCCCCCCCTCTGAATGTGTGGCTATCCCCCCCTCTGAATGTGGCTATCCCCCCTCTGAATGTGTGGCTATCCCCCCCTCTGAATGTGGCTATCCCCCCCTCTGAATGTGTGGCTATCCCCCCTCTGAATGTGTGGCTATCCCCCCCTCTGAATGTGTGGCTATCCCCCCCCTCTGAATGTGTGGCTATCCCCCCCCTCTGAATGTGTGGCTATCCCCCCCCTCTGAATGTGTGGCTATCCCCCCCTCTGAATGTGGCTATCCCCCCTCTGAATGTATCCCCCCCTCTGAATGTGTGGCTATCCCCCCCTCTGAATGTGTGGCTATCCCCCCTCTGAATGTGTGGCTATCCCCCCCTCTGAATGTGTGGCTATCCCCCCCCTCTGAATGTGTGGCTATCCCCCCCTCTGAATGTGGCTATCCCCCCTCTGAATGTGGCTATCCCCCCTCTGAATGTGTGGCTATCCCCCCTCTGAATGTGTGGCTATCCCCCCCTCTGAATGTGTGGCTATCCCCCCCTCTGAATGTGTGGCTATCCCCCCTCTGAATGTGGCTATCCCCCTCTGAATGTGTGGCTATCCCCCCTCTGAATGTGTGGCTATCCCCCTCTGAATGTGTGGCTATCCCCCCTCTGAATGTGGCTATCCCCCCTCTGAATGTGGTTATCCCCCTCTGAATGTGGCTATCCCCCCCTCTGAATGTGTGGCTATCCCCCCTCTGAATGTGGCTATCCCCCTCTGAATGTGTGGCTATCCCCCCTCTGAATGTGCTCCCCCCTCTGAATGTGTGGCTATCCCCCCTCTGAATGTGTGGCTATCCCCCCCTCTGAATGTGTGGCTATCCCCCCTCTGAATGTGTGGCTATCCCCCCTCTGAATGTGGCTATCCCCCCTCTGAATGTGTGGCTATCCCCCCTCTGAATGTGGCTATCCCCCTCTGAATGTGGCTATCCCCCCTCTGAATGTGTGGCTATCCCCCCTCTGAATGTGTGGCTATCCCCCCTCTGAATGTGTGGCTATCCCCCCCCTCTGAATGTGTGGCTATCCCCCCCTCTGAATGTGTCCCCCCTCTGAATGTGTGGCTGTCCCCCCTCTGAATGTGTGGCTATCCCCCCCTCTGAATGTGTGGCTATCCCCCCTCTGAATGTGTGGCTATCCCCCTCTGAATGTGGCTATCCCCCCTCTGAATGTGTGGCTATCCCCCCTCTGAATGTGTGGCTATCCCCCCCTCTGAATGTGTGGCTATCCCCCCTCTGAATGTGTGGCTATCCCCCCTCTGAATGTGGCTATCCCCCTCTGAATGTGTGGCTATCCCCCCCTCTGAATGTGTGGCTATCCCCCCCTCTGAATGTGTGGCTATCCCCCCTCTGAATGTGTGGCTATCCCCCCTCTGAATGTGTGGCTATCCCCCCCCTCTGAATGTGTGGCTATCCCCCCCCTCTGAATGTGTGGCTATCCCCCCCGAGGCATCCTCCACCCAGTCTGTGGCTATCCCCACTTGGATGTGATATCTCCCCCTCTGAATGTGTGGCTGTCCCCCCGAGGCCTCCAATCATCATCCCCAGTCATCCAATCATCACAGTCCATCACCCAGTCATCATCATCCAATCATCATCATCCAATCATCATCATCCAATCACCATCCAATCATCATCATCATCATCATCATCCAATCATCATCATCATCCAATCATCATCATCCAATCATCATCCTCATCCAATCATCATCCTCATCCAATCATCACTCATCCAATCATCATCCTCATCCAATCATCATCCTCATCCAATCATCATCCTCATCCAATCATCATCCTCATCCAATCATCATCATCATCCAATCATCATCATCCAATCATCATCATCCAATCATCATCATCCAATCATCATCATCCAATCATCATCATCATCATCATCATCATCATCATCCTCATCCTCATCAATCATCCTCTGGTGGTGTGCGCAGCATCCTGTTGCCCAAGCGGACCAACCTTGCCCACAGGTTACACTGCTCCGACGCGCTCTTTGTCGATTTTGTGGCCAAACTGCTCACGGTGGACCCCGCAAAGCGGTCTGTCACCCCCCTTACCTCCCCTCGCCTCCCCTGCTCTCGGCCCTTCATCGTTTTGCTCGACATCCGGCTGCACAGCCATCGCCCAGCGTCCAATCAGCATCCAATCTCCCTCGGCAGCGCCCACAACCACCACAACCACCACCATCACCACCACCAGCCACCCACCATCACCCTCAGCGTCATCATCATCACCCTCAGCATCATCAGCATCATCATCACCATCATCATCATCATCAGCATCACCATCACCATCCCCATCATCCCCATCATCACCCGTCATTCAGCATCCAACCACCACCATCAGCATCATCAACATCCAACCATCATCAGCATCATCCTCACCCTCGTTCCTCTCCGCCCGCCCCGCAGCCCCTCCGCCTACGAAGCCCTGCACCATCCCTGGTTCCAAGTGGCGTACCCACCTCCATCGACCATCATCAACTGAGCCTCCCCTACGAGGCCCCCCGCACAACGCCATTCCCTGGACCAACCCCCCCGCCTCCCCCTCGATCCTCACCATCAGCTGGGAGTCCGAGACCTACACCGTTCCCCTCTTCCTGCCCGGTGACCAACCCCAACCCCCAACCCCAACCCCCCTGCCTCCCCCTTGACCATCATCAATCGACTGAAACACAAACAGAAACGCAGATGTCTCGAGGCATCACCCGCACCATCCCCTCTTGGTTCCATCGCCCCCACCCATCGAGATACAACTTTCACATCCATCGCCATCATCCCCCCCCCCGGCGTCTTCCCTTTTCCATGACCGATGGCGGGGGGGTGATTACACCAGCCTCCCCCCCCCCCCCCAGCAGCATCAAATGCATCCCTCCCCCTGGGGTTGACTCCACCCTCCACCCACGAACTTTAAAAAGCCCGATGATTCAGGGATCAGCCCTTCCTCGCCAGCTGTGACATCCCCTCCCACCCACCCACCCACCCACACCGTAAGTCTCTCTTGTGCTAATGTTGAGCCCCCTCAAACTGACTGTATATTTCTCCCTTCCGCTCCGTCGCCCCCCCCCCCCCCCCCCCCCTAGATCTTAGAGATTTTCGTTTGTTTGTTTTTTCCCCTCCTCCTCCAACAACAGAAAACACAGTCACTCTCTGCCCCCCATTGCGAGGAGGAGGGGGGAGGGAGGTGATGTCTTCATTGCCGGAACATTGGTTTTCAGAACGAACGGCCGGCTGGCACCTGGCGGCAGCACGTAGGAGAGGCGTCGAGTGATGCATTAGGGACCATGCCGGATGTCAACAGATCCAAGCCGAAACTAACGAGGGTGATGCCGACCGGAGTGTGGGGAATTGAGGAACCTTTTGTGATGATTTCTTTCACCCCTGGATGGTTTCACGCGAGAGTCGAGCCAGTGTCTGGTTTTGGGACTATCTCGCGGAGGTTCTCGCGGCTCGCCGGTTTCTCCTTTTGCGGCCAAACAGAAATGGTCTGCGACGCCGCGAACCATAACAACACAAAAAAACAAAAAAATTGACCGCTGCTTTTTTTACACAGTTCGAGAGCCTTCCAAGCGATGTGCTCCATCACCTTACTCAGATATCCGACTGGCCCGTGGAAACATACTGCCACTTCATCGGGCTTTCACACCCTCTTCGTGCAAAGATCCGTACCCGATAGCCAGAGGTATGCGCCCGTCCTTCGTCCCGACACCCTGGTGTCCCTCATGGCACCCTGCCAAAACACGTTGCGCTCCCTTGCGCTTCCCTCGGGCCGCTCGCTGACGTGCTGTGGACGCGAGGAGGCCTCCTTCGCCGGCTGGGTGGATGCCGCCTTCGGTGGGGGGCTGGGCGGCACCCTCCGGTCGCTGACCATCCGCTCGCTGGCGGGACTCAGCTTGGGAGCCCTGCATCGGATCCTTGGCCACCTGCCCGCGCTTGAGCACTTCAGTGTGACCTTCCACCCGCCCGATGAGGGCGCCGCGGGCCCGGTGCTTGCGATGCTCTGTCCGGCCTGCCCCCGCCTACGCACCCTCCACTTTGGGACGGTGCGACGACCCTCCTCTCGACAAGACCCGACGAATTCACGAGAGAGTTTCTCGTGCGCTCAGCTTGCCGGGTGTCCCGAGTTGGTCGACCTGACCATGGATGACATACCCGTAGACGTGGCCTCGCTCAATGCCGTTCTGCCCTTCCTGCCCTGTCTCCAGGTTCTCAAAGCGCCCCGGGCCACCGGAACTGTCTTTGGGCGTCCGATCCCACTTGACTTCTCCTTGATGCCCCACCCGGACCGACTCCGGGCCCTCGCCCACCCCTCCCCGTCCGTCCACTTTGAACTGCTGACGGGGCTTGAGGAGTCAGTCGGCTGCCTGCACGAACGCGTCTTTGCGGAGTTGGCCCTGCACCTCCGTCGGGCTGTTCTTCCCGATTCCTGGGGCGGCTTGCCTGTGTCAATGCCGCGCCTGGTGGAGTTTGCGGGCCCTGCGGTCGGGTGCCCGCCGGACGCCCGCTGCTGGGAAACGCTGGAGCGGGCCACTTTGTACGCCAACGATCGCACCCCCGAGATTCGTCTTTTCGCTCCCCGACTGCGTCATCTGGCCGTGCTCCGTGGGCCAGGCCCTGAGACCCTGGATCTGAGACAGTTGGAAGCGCCCCTGTTGGAGAGCCTGGATCTGTGTGTCGAGGACCGGGTCGCCCGGATCGGGGACCTGCACTGCCCCGCGCTCCGCTCGCTGACTCTGCGCGATTATCGGGAACGACTGGTCTGTTTGTCCTGTTCCACCATACCCCATGGACTGGCTTGTTGCTCACCAAATGCTTTCCATGCTTCTCCAGCCTTCCATGCGGCGACTGGATTTCGCCGAGCGGTTTGACCAGCTCCAGACTCTCATCATCGAACATCACCATGACAACTCGCGGAATTACCCAATATCAGCCCTTCCCATCATCCGGGCCGCGCTTGCCCTTGTGCCCAACCTCACCACCTTGAAAGGTCCGCCCCTTGGCGACGAGAACGGTACCCCCACGCCTTCCCGTCGCCCGTTGTGACACAGACCCACACTCCTCCTTGTTTCGCACTTCTCCTCGCCGCCACAGGTATCGCCCTGGTCGACCCCACCCACCTCCCTCTCCTCTCCGACCTGTGTTCGGGCGCCATGCTCCCCCATCTGACTCACCTCGACGCCATCACCACCACCGGGCCAACCGGCCTGCAGCTCCAGTGCAGCCCCGTTCTTCGGGTGCTCACCCTGCGGTTCTTCCAGGCGCATCCCCAGCACATCCTGCGAATTGAGGGCCCCAGTCTGGTCCGCCTCCACCTGAAGGCCAAGCAGATGCCCCCGCTGGCCGTCGTCACGCCCCGGCTGCGTGACTGTCACCTGGAGACCCGCGCCTCTCAGCCCTGCGACCGCTGGACGGCCCCCGACCTTCGCCGGCTCACCTTCGAATGCCACACCGACAGCCTCTCGACGCTCGCTGCAACTCTGGCCTGCCTGCCTGCCCTGAGTCAGCTGCGCCTAGTGGTGCCCTGGCTGCCGGCTGTCGTCCCCCAGATCCTGGATGCCGCCCACGGCCATCCGCTCATCGACTTGACCCTGCTGGTCCGCGGCCCGGCAAAGACCCTCCCGCTGGAGGTGACCCTGCCGCCCTGGGTCCGCTCGCTCGTGGTCACGGAGAAGGCCGTCGAGGTGCGGCTGCACGCCGGGGCCGGGCTGGAGAGCATCGACGTGGCGCGTGCCACCAAGCTGAGCCTCTCCGCGGAAGGCGCTTGGCCCAACCTCGTCTGGGTGACGGGCGACGGCGAGAGGGACGACCACTCGGCGTTTGGTCTCCCCGCTGGAAGTCGCCGGGCATTTCGGTTTTGGCGGCCCTGCGAGTTTTAGGTATTCTCGATTTTTGGCGCAACGATGCCCTATCACTCTCAGGCATTTTTGGCGCAACCTAACTGAGCTCAGTTTGGCCGGCGCTCTTGTGTGAAGGCGAGGGTTTATGTTTATGGTGGTGGAGCGGTGTCCCTGGCACGGTTGGATCTAACGATCTCATGGTGTAGTTGGTTATCACGTGAGTTTAACACACTCAAGGTCCCCGGTTCGAATCCGGGTGAGATCATCTTTTATCTTTTTCGGAGGAATTCAAACTTTTTTTTTTTGTGGGACCTCAGGTTGGGATCGGGCGCACTCAGAAATGGAGGAATTTCAAAGTACTTGTTTTTAAAAAACGACCGTCACCCACAAATCTGAAATTTAAATCTGGGAGACCAGGGCACAGAGCCGGTGCTGGATCATGGCCCGGAAGGTGGCGCTGCCCCCGGTGATGGTGGCCCTGTCTGGGGTGAAATCCACCGTGACCGGCCGTCCCGGCTGGGTCCCTGATTCCTCCATAATCTGCACCCTGGTGACGGGGCTGTAGCTATCGTTGGCCTCGGTGGTGGTGGCGGTGGTGGCGGTGGTGGGGTTGGCCAGCAGCGAGCATTGGTAGCCGTCCTGACGGGGAGGGGGAAGTGAGTGAGGTGGGGGGCGAGGGGGTGGCAGAGAGATTATTTCCAAGATCGAACAGGCAAACGACACACACACTTGGACAACCCCCCCCGCACACGCAACACAGACAACACACAGACACACACACACACACGCAACACAGACAACACAGACCAAAAAGAGGGAAGAAAGACACCGCAAGAAATGTAGGCACAATCCACGAGGGAAGCGCCATAGTCCACCAAGCCAACATACGCAAGCAGGCGGCAGCGAACAAGGGTCAGTCAACGGCAAAGCGCTCAGGCGGAAGAGCACGTCAACATCCGAGACCGGAAATCAGGACCCACAAGGGATCCGTCACATGGTGTGGATGGACAGCTCACGCTCTCACCACATCGCACGGCAGCAGCATGTGTCGCGCCAAAGGGGGTCCCCGACACAGGCAAGACAAGGGGCAATCGGAGCATATGACACAGACCTTTTCGATTGGGTGCGCAAGTAGAATGTCGATGGCGAGCATCGACGACGGACGGGACGGGACGGCAACGAACGGGACGGGTCGGGACGGGACGGCGCACCAGGGACGGGACGTAGGGGCAGCACGACCAAGACAGGCCGCACGTAGCACAGAGGGGCACGATGAAGAACGGGACGGACGGGACGGGACGGGACGGGACGGGGCCGGGGTGTGGAGAGTGTGGGGGGGAGCAGAAGTAGGGACAGGCAGAAGAAAGAAAACGGTCCATCCCCACGAGACGGGGAGTGGATCCGGAAAGTGTAGTGGCACCCAGAATGAGCCTACTGATCGGAGCGCTAGGGGCAGTGCCACCACCTCCGGGGGATCCCCCCCGGCCACACACCACAGGACGGGACGACACACACAGACACACAGACAACACAGACAACACACAGATTGCTCGACAGCACACCGGCTCGCAGACCAGCCGAAGGGCCGCAATGAAGGTCTCGACCTGGGGCTGCCCCACCAGCGTCAGCGGGGCGGCGCCGCTGTGGTCGAACGAGGCGGCCGCACCGCGGGACGAGAGGAGCGTTGCCGGCAGGGGCTGTGGTGGGCGGGGGGGAGTTCGCGGACGGGTGATGATGATGAGTGGATGATGATGATTGGATGATGATGATTGGATGATGATGAGTGGATGATGATGAGTGGATGATGATGAGTGGATGATGATGAGTGGATGATGGTGATTGGATGATGATGAGTGGATGATGATGAGTGGATGATGATGACTGGATGATGATGATGACTGGATGATGATGATGATGACTGGATGATGATGAGTGGATGATGATGAGTGGATGATGATGAGTGGATGATGATGAGTGGATGATGATGAGTGGATGATGATTGGGCACCCGTTTTGCCCCGCCGGTTTAATAGCGACACAAACACAAACCGGAGTGGAGATAACGGGTGGCCGTTCCTCACACTGCCACCCAGACTCACCGCTGCCCCAACAGAGGGGGTGGCGGTCAGTCGCGAGGACGCATCATCAGCTGTCGAACGAGGACGAGCAATGACGATGAGTCCGTAAGAAGCAGGGCGCTGGAGAACAAATTTATCGGACGGAAGGCGATAAAAAAATATGGGACAACGAGAAAAAAAAATTATGGGACAACGAAAAAAAAAGGGGAAAAGTGGAACCAGGTTCTAGACCAGTAAATGTCGTTCCAAGGGGTGAAAACCGCCACCCTCCTTGCCCGTCCGTGCCCGACAAACGAACCAACGGGCCCAAAAAACGTACTTAAAGTATCAGGGTGGCACACAGCGCCCAAATCCGACCGAATCAGCCCCCGAACCAACACTGCAAACCCAGGATATCGAACATTATCGGGGAAGAGTTCCCAAGACTGTTCTTCCGTCTGTGCGGCCTGTGAGCGGCATGGACTTGGGGTTATCAATCAGAGTTCAGGAAAAATTATGGGACAAAAAAAAAAAAAATAATAAATATGGGACAGGAAAAGACAGCCACTCCGTTGAAACCGCGTGCACGATGAGAGGATGCTGATGCTGATGCTGATGCTGATGCTGATGCTGATGCTGGTGTGATGGTGATGGTGATTGGATGATGCTGACGCTGATGCTGATGCTGGATGATGCTGGTGCTGGTGCTGGTGCTGGTGCTGGTGCTGGTGCTGATGATGCTGGTGCTATTGGACGAGTGGGCACGGACCGCCAGGAGCGGGGGGCAGAAGGCATCCGGTGCGGGGCTTGCCTGGGTGATCATGGCCCGGACGGAGACCACTTGAACCGGGGTGCCCGTGGTGGGGTCCGTCACGGGGTGCGGGGTACCCAGTCGAGCGGCAAGCTGAGGGGAGACGGCACATGGATGGGTGTGTGTGTGTGTGTGGGGGGGGGGGGGGATGGAGGAGGGCGAGAACGGAGTGAATCAGCAACAGCATCGACGAAAATTCATCATTCCGTCCTTCCATCATGCATCAATCCAATCATCAGGAAACCTCCATCGGGCTACTGGCCAAATTGGATAAGGCACCTGACTACGGATCAGGAGACTGCAGGTTCGAGTCCTGCGTAGCTCGTCTCAATTTTTTCCTACTGGGTCGTCAGACCTCCTCAGAAATCAGCCCGTTCACCGGCTTCTGCTGCTGTTGTACGCTCCCCAGCTGCTCCAGGGGGCAGACCCCCGGGGTGCGGTAGGCCCAGACGGGGAGGAGGGGCGTGGTGGGGGGCGAGGAGGGCAGGCGGAGCAGCGCCGGGGGAGCGGTGGCCGGGCCGTGGGTCGGGGGCAGGAGCAACAGATTGCCCTCTGGTCAAAAAAAAGGAGTGCGAGGAGGGTGGGTCTCTGGTGAGATGGAACGAACGGTTTTAGAGGAGGCGACAGGGGGACAGCTGCTGGAAGGTGGCCCCCCTGGGTCATCAAGGGCAAGGGAGGAGGGTGGGTTGCGGATGAGATGGAAGGGTCTGGAGTGTGGGGGACAGCTGTGGAAGGTTGCCCTCTGGTCAGGAGCGGGGAGTGCAAGGGGGCTATTCGGACGGCACAGGATGACAGACGAAGAGCCGTGTTCTTTGATCGGATGGGTGTGATGAGGTGGTGGAAGTGCAGGGCTGTCATATGGTGATGATGATGATGATGATGATGATGATGATGATGATGATGATGATGATGATGGTGGTGGTGGTGGTGGTGGTGGTGGTGGTGGTGGTGGTGGTGGTGGTGGTGGTGGTGGTGGTGTGTGTGTGTGTGTGTGTGGTGATTTGGGTTCATGATGTGTGGGTGGAGCAAAGGAACTGATCAATCGGACAGGAAGGATCTCAAATGACGCCACAGCAGCTTGAGCGAACTTGGGGGCCGGTAGCGAACAAGAAATCACAAAATGATGATGATGATGACTCGCAAAACATCCAACACAAATCCCACGACATGATGATGATGACTCACAGAAAAACATCAAACAACAGACACAATGGCACGCACACACACAAATCCCACAAGATGATGATGACTCGCAAAAAATCAAACACAGACACCCACGGGTGCAGTGACATTCGTGCTGTATCTTCTACCTCTCTGGTTTTGTTTTATTTTCCCGTTACTTCGTTCCTTCTTTACTCGACACCCACAGGGAGGCAGGAGGAACAGTGCCATCAAGCAGCGACGGCAGACAACAAGGGCATTTGCAAGAGGTGGGGGGACGGACCCAGTGCGAGTACACGCGGCTGAGGTTGTGGTTGCTGCTGCTGCTGATCTGGCGAATTTGGTGATGGTGATGGTGGTGTTGTTCCGGGGTCTGACATCACCACGGGCAGAAGGGGTGCGGGCAGGGCGATGGCGCGCGGCGCGAGGGACCCGAGAAAATGGGGTAGTTCTGGGGGTGTGAGGGGGAGGGAGAAGAGGGAGGGAAGGGAATGCGATGATGGTTGGATGATTGATGATTGATGATTGATGCTGATGATTGGATGATTGGATGATGATGATGATGATTGGATGATGATGATGATGATGATGATGATGATGATGATGATGATGATGATGATGATGATGATGATGATGATGATGATGATGATGATGATGATGATGATGATGATGATGATGATGATGATGATGATGACTGGATGATGATGATGACTGGATGATGATGATGATGACTGGATGATGATGATTGGATGAGGATGATGATGATGATGATGATGATGATGACTGAATGATGATGATGATGATGATGATGATGATGATGATGATGATGATGATGATGATGATGATGATGATGATGATGATGATGATGATGATGATGATTGGATGATGATGATGGTGATGATGCCACGAACTCAAGCAGCAGACCATGTGGGGACAGCGACCAATGCAGGGGTGTATGGCAGAGCCGCATCCGAGGGGCTTCAGAGGCCAGACTGGTGACGAATGAGACCGGGGGTGGAGCCTCATCTATGGCCCCATTGGGACCCCATATGGACATCAAAGAGACATATGAGTCAGGAGCCGCCCCATTGAGACCCCAAATCATGTCCACATCAAAGAGGCATGTGAGTCAGGAGCCGTCCCATTGGGATCCCAAGTCATGTTCACAGCAAAGAGACATGTGAGTCAGGAGCCGTCCCATTGGGATCCCAAGTCATGTTCACAGCAAAGAGACATGTGAGTCAGGAGCCGAGGGGTGGAGCCTCATTTAATGGCCCCATGGGGACCCCAAGTCATGTCCACATCAAAGAGGCATGCGAGTCAGGAGCCGGGGGTGGAGCCTCATCTATGGACCACCCCAGAGCAAACATGCTCACGGCACCGAAGCGCCAACACACGCAGACAGACAACCTGCACGGCACAGACAGCCAGATGACGCAGACCGGTCCAGA
This sequence comes from Paratrimastix pyriformis, assembly GCA_027972325.1. Classification (NCBI taxonomy): domain Eukaryota; phylum Preaxostyla; family Paratrimastigidae; genus Paratrimastix; species Paratrimastix pyriformis. Next base: position 65,942 of record JAPMOS010000099.1, on the reverse strand, counting down.
ACATGGCGAGGGGACAGTCCCATCGAGCCGCCTGGCGCACGAGTTGCGGCAAGTCGCCGCCCCAGAAAGAGCTTCCGATCTGGTGGGGAAGACAAAAAAACAATACCATATTGAGACGAGCAGAAGGCAATTTTCACACGCCAGAAAAACTTAAGATCTCATGGTGTAGTTGGTTATCACGTGAGTTTAACACACTCAAGGTCCCCGGTTCGAATCCGGGTGAGATCATCTTTATTTACAGTCCCCGGCATAAATACTTGGACAAAAGATGGGCGCACTCCCCCCCGCCCAGCCATAATCGGGGCACGCAAAGCCTGTTGGCTGGTAGACAAAACACTCCCATTTAGTTGGTTGATGAATCACAAAAGTACCAAAAAGTACCAAAAAAGTACCAAAAAGTTTTTGGTACGGGCTGTTACTGCGGGAATCTGGTACTTTTTGGTACCGCCCTGGTACCCGCCCTGGTACCCGCCCTGGTACACATTTGTACCAGAACTGGTACATCCGAGTGAAAAACGAAAAAATTTCGGGCCTTTGGGGCCCCTTTGATTCTGGTACTTTTCTGTTGCTTTTTGGTACTCTGCTGGTACTTGTCTGGTACTTATGATGGTACATGTTCTGGTACTTTTTGGTACTTTATATTCTGATTTTATGGGGATTTGAACTCACAACCTTATGTGACAGACCTGGCCGTTTTGACACCTGAGCTACTCCGAAATTTAAAACAGTGAATCCACCGAACGGGGAGGGTATGCACCTTCTCCATCCCTCGGGACCCCCGGGGGATGGGAGATGATTCGTGGGTAGGTTCCCCCGGCAAGGGTGACCTGTGGGAGCATAACATGGTGTCTCGGCGCCCTGCTATCTTGGCTGTGCACAAACACAACCCAGGTGGGTTCGATGACGGGCACCCCCGTGCACGCAGGTCGTGATGCACCAAAAAGTACCAAGAGACTGTACCAAAAAGGTACCAGCCAATTGTACCAAAGTACCAACAGAGTGTACCAAATTTTTTTTGGTACTTTTTGCTTCTGGTACATTGCTTGGTACATGTCTGGTACCGGGCTGGTACATATCTGGTACCGACTGGTACAGGTCTGGTATCGGCTGGTACATGAGTGGGGCATGTTTGGTACCTGCTTGGTACTTCACCGCGGTACCAGAAAACCGGGTACCAAAATTAGGTGCAGCACCAAACCGGGTTTGGTACAGGGCTGGGACGAGGCTCGGTACTTTTTTGGTACGGGGCGATGTACCACCTGGTACTTTTGGTACTTTTTTGGTACCCTTTGGTACTTTTTGGTACTTTTTTTGGTACTTTTTGGTACTTTTTTTGGTACTTTTTGGTACTTTTGTGATTCATCTTGTACTCAGTCTCGGGTCGGGCCTCCATTTGGCTCGAGCACAGCCTGGCATCGGTCGGACATTGAAAAAGCGGCCAAAAAAAAATCGGCCATTTTCAGCTTCCCCCACTCGAACCATGTCCACTTCCCCAGGGTGGCCTCAGATCGGGGGTTGTGGGTGACCACCCGACACTTGATGGTCTTTCGCACACCCTCGATGGGGTTGAGGTCGGGTGGCTGGGGTGGCTGGATGACCCTGGTGATGTTTTGTCGTTGGGCACTTTGAGGCACACTTTTGCCTTGTGTCTTTTGTGCTTCTGCTGGGTGATCCGCATGGCGGGGACCCAGGGGCGGGGAGAGGGGGCCAAGACCTCTTTCAGGACCCACAGGTCCGTGGTGGCCTCCGGGTACTCAGTGAACAGGAAGAGCTGAGTCTTCCCCATGAAAGAGATCCCCACCCAGGCATGCATCTTGAGCGGATGTGTGCATGTCTCGTGCTGTCCTGTCTCGGGCAGCCACGCCACAAACTCGGTGCTTGCGTGGGCCAGTCACGTGTGCGGTCTTGTCGTGAACCACCACCTTGTCCCGGTCGGAGTCCTTTTTTGGGTGTGTGGATTCGAGTCACTTTCGTCGGTGGACCTCCGTGGGAGGGCGTGTTTTGGTTTGTCACATCAACCGGAGGCCAGCCCCATGGAGAAGATGGCACACAGTCATGGATCTGATGGCCCACCGTCTTTACTTGCGAACCCAATTCACCAATTGCGGGAGGTTCTCCGTCTTGGCGCAATGTTCGCGGCGGTTGGTGGACTGGTCATCAGTAGTGGAATGCATTCTTGTCTGTCCCCGGGGAGCACCGTCAGCAGGCGCGGGGTGGGGATGCCTCCAAGTGGAGAGTGGGGTGCGGGTGTGTGTGCTGCCGGCAATCCGGCTGACTGTCTTTCCTTGTTGCAGAAGGGCTCGGGTTTGTCGACCGATTTCCGTGACCCACTTTCACCCGTCCCACGTCATTCCTATAAACCCTGGGCCCGCCCAACAAATTATGGGACACAAAATGGGGTGGTCTTCTCCAACCAGCGATGGAAGAAGGTGGAACCGGGGAGGCCCGGATCACACCCCGGTGGGCCGTCTGTCTGTCCAAGTATTTATGCCGGGGACTGTAGATCTTGATCTCTGGTTTCCACAAGTGATTGCGCGGATTTCATCAACGGACTCACACATGAACGCATCTTGTACACCGCCGCCAGCAGCACAAGTGGAGTGGAGTGGGCTGTGCGGGAGCAGAACAGACCCGACGCACGAAGACGACGCAGGGTGGGACGAGAGCCCGCGGCAAGGCCGAAAGAGACGGGAACTGCGGAGAGATTGGGGGGGTTGATGTGGGCGGTGAACAACAACATCAACATCAGCAGCAACAACAACATCACATTAACTGACCATCATCATCATCGCCTCATTAACATCAAAAACAACAACAACAACATCATCACCGAGGTCGTGTGACCCGCCATCCATCATCATCATCATCATCAGCATCATCATCCATCAGCATCATCATCATCATCATCATCATCATCATCATCATCATCATCATCCAATCATCATCATCATCATCATCATCATCATCATCATCATCATCATCATCATCATCATCATCATCATCATCATCATCATCATCATCATCATCATCATCATCATCATCATCATCATCATCATCATCATCATCATCATCATCATCATCCAATCATCATCATCATCCAATCATCCAATCATCATCATCCAATCATCATCATCATCAACAACAACAGTCATCATGCATCCAACAGCATCCAATCATCCAATCATACAATAATCATCCTCATCAACAAGGCTACAACAACCCACAACAATGTCATCATCATCGGCAGCAGCAGAGCCGGACGGACGGGGAAGAGGGCCCTGTTGAAGTGCAACTCGGAGCTGTGCAGCGGGGGCTCGGAACCCACCAAAACTCGGTCGAGCAGGTCAGGATGCACCCTGGAAGACCAAACCCGCGTCATGAATGATCGAAATCGCAAAAACAACAACACAATGATGAATATCAAACAACATTTGGTCGAACAGGGCAGGATGCACCCTGGAAGACCAAACCCCACATCACATCATCATCATCATCATCATCATCATCATCATCATCATCATCATCATCATCATCATCATCATCATCATCATCATCATCATCATCACCCGGTCATCATCATCATCATCATCCAATCATCATCATCATCCAATCATCATCATCATCATCATCATCATCATCATCCAATCATCATCATCCTCATCCTCATTCAATCAACATCCAATCAGCATCACCACAAATCAGCATCCTCACCAAATCGAAAAAAAAAACGTCTGAATTTCAATCAGGAAAAACCACACACCCGGTCGAGCAGGTCAGGATGCACCCCCTGAAATCTTCAAAACAACCCACATCTCGACCAGGCCCAGAATCAGAATGACGGACTGGATTGAAAAAACCAAAAACCAACACACACGAACTTCAAACATCACAAAGCGGTGGCCGCCAGAACAACACCAAAGGACGGTGGCAGCAGCAGCAGCAGCAGCAGCAGCGCGGACCATTCGCTGAGGATGGTGGCCTGAGCCAGGAGGGTCTCCGCGCACGGGCCAAACCAAAGCCACGTTGTCCGCCCGTAACCTGCCGACACCGACCGGGCCAGGGTGCGTCGTGGTGTTCAACAGAAGGGGAAGGGGATGTGGCTGTTTGGAGGCAAAAAAAAAAAAACAAGACAGCCGAAGATCGACAGCCCCCACCCCCCCGGATATGCACCGGGTGTTACAGTGGGTGGAGAGGCAAGCCACAACGAATTTCATTCGCAGACATGAACCAGTCTCACCACGGTTACCAACATCACCCTCATCATCGCCCTCATCATCATCATCACCCAATCACCCAATCATCATCATCATCATCCAAGAGCATCATCATCCAATCATCCAATCATCCAATCATCCAATCATCATCATCACCAGTCATCATCGCCCAATCATCATCATCATCATCATCATCATCATCATCATCATCATCATCATCATCACCATCATCTTCATCACCACCATCACCATCATCACCACCATACCCTCTCCAACCCCCACGAAAAGCCCACAGCCCCCTCTGAAGCGCAAAAGACCTTCTTCAATGAGGCGGATGTGCAGCGGCCCCGCCAGCAGATGCACCAGGGTCGGGTCCTCCATGGGGATGATCACCGCCCCGCGTCGCGACAGAACATCGGCTGTGGGAGCGTGTTGGAGAGCATTATTGAGTGCGTGACATGGGCGAGACCACCGCCGAACGCAGTGCCAAAATCGCACAATGGCAACGCATCAGGACCCATAATCGGGGGGCGCGGGGGCGAAATTCGGAAAGGCCCGTCCAATGTGCACCACACGAATGCTTTTTTCATTGGAGCTGTTCAGAAACTACCTCAGTTTAGATTCAGCGGATCCAAAATAGTGTAAAAGAGCCCACGATTGGGCCCTGTTCGAACAAGTGGAGGGAACGGGTTTGCCGTCCACTCACACTGACAGCCCCGCCGACCGAAAAACCGCCGCTCAAGCAGAACAGGTGGTACAAGGCCATGGTCCGAGGGAAATGAATCTCTCGGCACCACGGCTTTTGCCCATAGCGCGATCCCGAAAGGAAAGCGGAACAGGCTGCAAACCCCGCAGACCCATCAACCGTAAGTCGGTGGGCTGCTGGGTACAAGACCCCGGAGACACACCGTTTGACGGGCATGCGACCGAGGTTCTGAGCCCCCGGTCACACCCAGATGGGTAGACCGAGGGTGGTGCGGCGGGGAGCCAACAGCAAAAAGCTGTATGGGTGGACAGGCCAACGCGCTGGGTTTATGAAGCGAAGCCATGGGGAAAAAATTATGGGACTGAAGGAAAAAAACATTATGGGACAGCTCTTCAAAAAAATCACCACACACCAAAGAATTGTAACTGTGGACTTCATTTTCCAGAATTTTCTGACTTCGCTGCCACACAGACAGAGGGACGACACCCCGCGTGACATGAACACGAGACAGACCAACACCGCACGCTAGTCCCTGCATCAGCTCGCGTACCCTCCTGGCATCTGCGCTGCGCGATTCCGCTGGCGATGGCGCGGTCGGTGGTGGGGATGGCGGCGGCGGCGGTGGGGATGGCGGGTGGATTGTAGATGATATTCCCCCGGGCACGAGTGGCGTGGTTGGGGCCCCAAGGGGTGCATCCGCGGGGGTGGTCAACACCAGGAGGTCGGAGCGACACAGCGGCTCGGTGTCGGTGGGCTGCGGTGGGGGTGGGAAGGGGTAGAGATGGGTTGTGGTGTTTGCGTGTTGTCCAGAAGCAGGAGGAAGTGGTTTTTGGTGATGTTGGGTGTGGTGGGGGAGAGTGGAGATGGTGGGGGGTGGGATGGGACGGGGTTGGACGGACCATGGGCGCGTGTTTCAGGGTGGATGTTGGGCCCATGATCGAGACCTGCCCTCGAGTTCCGAGCACAGAGAGACACACAGACACACGCAGACATCCAAGGAGTTTGAAGAGTGCTCCAGGGGTCATGGAGACGCCCCCGAACAAAAAACGAACGGACCTTGTGGTGAGGGTCTTGGATCACCCAATTGGCCGACCCGAAAGTGACCCCGGAGGAAACAGGCGTGACTGTTACCGTACGTGTGATGTGCTTTCGAAGGAGAGCGAAAAGTTGCGGTTGAAAAAAAGATATCTGAACGCAGACAACAATCTCATGATATGATAGCGAGACCACCTTCTCCATACTGGAAAGAAACTCTTTCTCGGAATAGAGAGGTGTAAGCAAACTGAAAGTCGGGAGCGACGGGTGTTCGGGGAGTGGCGGTGGAGCTTGGAAGGGTGGGTTCGATGAGGGAGGAGGTGCCGATTGAGGGTCCGACCGCAATCGGCGGTCCAACGCACACAACTCTTCTATGAAACAACTGGGAAACGACGATGTCCGCGGGAGATAACGGGGGCGCAGACCGGCCCGCTGCAGCGCATGGGAGGGTCGCATAAACCTTCCCATGGAACCCGGTTCGTTCCGTTAAAAATGGAAGTGCCGACATTTTAGATGGGTGCGTGATCAGAATGGCGTCGATGGCCGCCGGGTCGGTAAACTGGAAGGGCGGAGGGATGCATTGAATAGCGCCGGTGGTGGCATGAGGCGCCTGAGACAGCAGAGGGCAATCGATCATAATTCGAATCTCGTCATCTTCATAGAGAAGACAATCTGGGGCGAACGAAGTCAGCATCGCCCGCAACGCCGGCGAGTCAAAAATAACCGAGTGCTCCTCGGTACACACCACCAGTTCGATGTCTTCTTCCCACCCCGATTCCACCACCACCCAGCGTGTTCTGCCTCCTCAGTCTCCCTCTGGGCAGCGTCTGTATAGAGAAGTTTTTCCTTTTGGTATCAAAAATGGCCCCTTTCTCAGGTAAGACTCCCCCCGGATTCCGGCCTCCAGTCGAAGCGCCCGCCTCGAGTGCACCCACTGTTCCTCACTCCTCCCCAGTTGATGCGCGCCATCCCTCGGAGAATCCTTGGGGTCGCAAACGCCCGGTCGCCTCACCTGTTGCGGCATCTTCATCTGCCCCGGAAACACCCGCACCCGCGCCGGCACCCGCGCCTGCCGCCCCGGCACCACACCCGGATGTCACGGTCGCCACGATCGAACCTCCCGAGATTCTGGCACCCGCACCCATGCCTCCAGTTCCCCAATTCACGGGAGTCGCCGATATTCCCCCGGCGATTGCCCCGCCCATGTGGATGGGGATGGTTCCCATGGGAATGCCCATGGGGATGGACCTCAACAGCCTCAACATGGAGCAGCTGCGACAGTATAAAACCTACCTTTATACGGTCTGCAGACCACCAACAAGCACCATACATCATCAGGCACCAGCCACCAACCAACAAGCACCATACACCAGCCACCAACCAACAAGCACCATACACCAGCCACCAGCCACCAGCCACCCACCAACCACCAATAAGCACCAATAAGCACCACTCCACACCAAAGACCAACCAAAGCACACAGCTCTCTGTTCTGCCCACAGGCCCAGCAGCGCCAGCCGCAGACGATCCGCATTTTTCTGATCTGATCCATATACCACACACACCACACACGCACACAACGCGCACCCACAGGCCCAGCAGCACCAGCTGCAGGTGATCCGGATGGAGATGATGAAGCTGCGTGCCCTGCAGCAGCAGGATGCCCTCGTTCGACACGCCGAGGGCGTCCGCGACGCCATGGCGGCCGGTGTGCCGCCTCCCAACAGGTCCCCACCCCACCCCCCCCCACCCGTCCCCCCTCCTCTTCCTCCCCAAACCCCACCCAATTCCTCCCCTCCCCTTCCTGTCCTCCTCCCCCCCCACCCCCCAAATCCCTCCCCCCATCCCCACCACCACCGCCAGCATCCCCCCGTCCTTCGCCACCCCCGCGGAGAAACTTCAATGGCTTGATCAACAGCGGGATGAGATTGTGGCCGCAATGTCGGTGGCCATGAAGACGGAGACGGGAGCTGCTGCTGCTGCTGCTGCTGCGGGCAAGTCGGAGCCTGCTGCTGCTGCTGCGCAGGCGGCCGCACCCGTTTCGGGCAAACACAAGGTCCGGGCCCCCTCAGCATTATCATCATCACCACCATCATCATCATCACCATCATCATCATCATCATCATCATCATCATCATCATCATCATCATCATCCAATCATCAATCAACATCATCATCAGCATCAGCATCACCACCATCAGCAGCAGCAGCACATCCAACAGCATCAGCATCATCGATCATCATCACCCGTTCCTCATCATCACCCACCATCAACACCCACCATCAACACCATCATTATTAATCACCAACACCAACCTCAACATGACCCACCACCGTCAGCATCATCATCACCTCCACCCCACCCACCCACCCACCCACCAATCACCTGCCCGCTCACCCCCAAATCCTCATCCTTCTTCTCACCACACACACTTTGCAGCCTGCCCGGGCCGCTGCCCCCGCCCCCGCCCCTGCCTCCACCGCCCCTGTCCCCACCCCCACCCCCGCCGCCGCCGCCACCACCACCACCACCACCTCGAAGAAGGCCAAGAAGGCTGCTGCTGCTGCCGCCGCCGCCGCTGCTGCTGCTGCTGCTGCTCTTCCCTCCCCCGCCGCCCCCGCCCGCCCGTCCCCACCGCCATCCGCTCCCCAACCACCCCGCGTCCCATCGCCTCCCGTGGCTGCTGCTGCTGCGACCCCGGTGAGCGCGGCGCCACAACAGCCTGAACCTGCGCAACCCGAGGTTGCACTGGCGGCGGCTGTGGTGCCTGTTGCTGTTGCCCGTGGGAAGGAGGAGGCGGATGGGGGGCATGAGGAGCCGGCGGCGGCCGCTGGGACCCCGGGGATGGCCCCTGCCGAGTCTGTGTCGTGTGTCCGGGATGGGTGTGTGTCTGGCTGTGTATGGATGTGTCTGGCTGTGTCTGGGTGTCTGGGGGGGGGGGGGGGGGGGGTCATGTGAGGGAAAATGCTGTCTTCATTTGAGTGGAATCTATGGAAAGCATGACAGTAGTAGCGCCAATCGTGAATGTATGATTGGGAGAATCACTTTTGGACTTCTTCGTGTTGCCCTTTGACTTGATCGAGAAGGTGGTGTGATCACTGTTTTCGAAACACGGACACTTGGACGCACACGGACCTCCATCACCTCTTTTCTTTTCTTTTTCTTGCTCCTCCTCCTGCTCCTCCTCCTGCTCCTCCTCCTGCTCCTCCTCCTCCTGCTCCTGCTCCTGCTCCTGCTCCTGCTCCTGCTCCTGCTCCTGCTCCTGCTCCTGCTCCTGCTCCTGCTCCTGCTCCTGCTCCTGCTCCTGCTCCTGCTCCTGCTCCTGCTCCTGCTCCTCCTCCTCCTCCTCCTCCTCCTCCTCCTCCTCCTCCTCCTCCTCCTCCTCCTCCTCCTCCTCCTCCTCCTCCTCCTCCTCCTCCTCCTCCTCCTCCTCCTCCTCCTCCTCCTCCTCCTCCTCCTCCTCCTCCTCCTCCTCCTCCTCCCCACCTGCAGGAAGAAGCTTCGCACCCTGCGCAAGAAGCTCGCCGATATTGACGAGCTGGTCGAGCGCAAGAACAAGGTCCGGGTCGCGATAATAGTCTCACCTGTCCCTTGGGGTTCCAGCCACCACCAATCCGGAACTCATTTCTGGACATTTCCCCCCCTTTTTTGGCGTTTTATTATTCGTAGGGCGAGAAGCTCAACAAGGACCAGTGGGAGAAGATCAAACGGCGATACATCGTCGTCGAAGATATTCGTTCACTGAGCGGGGAGAAGTAGGCGAGGCCATCGGCATCAAAACCGACTTTGTTTCTCTCGTCTTTTTCGTGCAAAACCTTTTTTCTTTCGTTTCCCCTCCGAATTGGGGTCGCCCGATTCGATGGGGGTTTTTCCGTTTTTTTTTTTCTTTCACCTTCTTGCTCATGTTCCGCTCAAGTTCATGAGGATGAACACGAGACTGACTGAATGGCCGATCTCGTTGACAGGGGGGAAAAACGTGTTGGCCCGGGGACAATGGGGCAATTGCCGGAGAAGAACGATGAAAGGGGTGAGGGAAGAAAGAAAGAGAGGGAAGAAGAGACGATACAAAAGGAAAAGAAGAGGATTCATTTCAAGAAAAGGGACAAAAAGAAAGGATTTTACCCCACTCGCCGTTTTAGCCCATCTTGGCGTTGGGGTCGCTCTCCATCTTGTGCTGGTCGAGAGCCACGTTGAAGCATGCCAGGCCCGTGCTCTTGTGGTGGGCGGTGGCGGCCTGGGCCCAGGTCTCCTCGAGCGCCGCACCCCAGCGGGCCAGCGTGGCAGCAATGCGAGCCAGCCAGAAGGAGCGGTTGAAGGTCCGCTCGGCCTTGCGGTGCGCCTCACCCACCAGGTGGAAGAACTTCTCGGCCTTGGGGCCAAGCTGAGCGACCACCGTGATGCCGAAGGGCCAGAGGTTGCCCGGGTTCTTCGCGCACCATTCCTTGTACTCGGTCTCCTTCTGTGCCTCGGCCTGGCTCGGCACGTCCCCTCGGGCGGCGGCGGCGGAGTGGGAGACGGCCAGGGGCTCGGCTACTACCAGGTCGAGGTAGTGCACCCCTCCGGAGACGAAGGTGAAGGAGATGTCGGGGCGGCGCACCTTCGCCTTGGGGCACGCGCGGGACGGGTCCCACGGCGCCAGCTTGGGGCCGTAGTCCAAGGATTGCTCGGCCCGGACGATGCAGCCGGGCGTGGTGTGCAGGAGGGACACCAGGATGGATCGCACGTTGTTGTGGCGCTTGTAGTAGAGGTTGCGAGCACACTTGCAGAGGCGCTCGTGGCCCTGGGCGATGTCCTTCTTGCAGACGGGGCACTTCTCAGGTCCGAAGGGGCCCGAGAAGATGGCATGGATGGAGGGAGCGCAGGCGGCTCCGGCCAGGCGCATGACCAGGGCTGTGAAGTCTGCATCCGAGAGCCTGAGGAGATTCGAGGGAAAGGCGGCGAGGAGGGCAGTGGTAGCGGGGTTCACCGAAGAGAGCCTCATGTTGCGAGCCGGCCCGGGGGGGAGGCGCGCAAGAGCCTTGGCGGCCGCAGCCTTGTGCCGATCCGCCAGAAGACTGTGCTGAACCTGGCCTCGCAGGGTCTTCCCATCTGCACCACAAAACGCGGCAGAGCCGCGCAAGGTTTGGCCGGAGCCTCCCGACGAATCGAGAAACTCTTGGCAGCGGTGCGGAGGAGTCCCCACGAAGCTGGGTCCTTCCAGCTTGGCGATCCCGGCAAGAAGCGTCGACAGCCGAGGTGAAAGGTCCTCGACGGCGTTGAAGAGCGAGATGAGGCCCCCGACCTGCATGGCCTCCTGTGAGTCACACAGAGGGGGGAGGCCCAGCCCACCCTCCGAAGGAGGCAATGAGATCCCATCATCGAACAAGGAGGGGGGCTGCCCCGCAGGCAGGAGCGGGAGGCCAAGCTTCTCCTTGACGAGGAGGCGAAGGGAGGCATCGAAACGGCCCAAGACCACCCTCTGGGCCGGGGAGCAGGCCGTGGTCCTAAGAAGATAGGTCAGCTTGGGCAACACGCAGAGGCGAAGGAGCAGGATGAACGACTGCGACGACAGCTCAGCGAGCTTGCGAGCCAGCTCCAGGGCGCCCTCAGCCTTCTTGGCCACCACCTCGGCCACCTTGCACGCCGGGCCGAAGGGGACCCCGAGAACCGTCACCCCATCCGCCAGGCGACGGACGGGTAGAGGAAGCCCGCCAGGGACCAGGCGGACTTTGGGGTCGAGGGCATTGGAGAGGACCCAACACTTCTCGGGGCTGATCTCGAAACCCAGGGGAGTGATGAGGGTGCGCAGGAGACCCAGAAGGTGCTGGGCAACGTCGGGAGAAGGTGCCAACAGGAGAATGTCATCAAAGTAGCTCAGAACGCGAGGGACGACCAGGCCCAAGCCCTCTCCCGGGAGCATGAGCCTCGGAATTGCCTTGTCGGCCTCGAGGACCTGTAGGGCTGGGTCGAGAATCCCTGCAAACAAGGGGGGGCTCGCCGGGCATCCCTGGCGGACTCCTCTTGCATTAGGGACCCTCTCCCCACCGGAGAACAGGGCCTCGTTAGCGTACAGACCTTGGACCAGCTTGACAGCCGGTTGGCTCCACCCGACGCGCTGAGCGGCCAGGGGCACCGCCTCGCGCGAAGGGGCTTGGAACGCGTTGCGGAGGTCGACAGCCACAAGGCAGTAGGGCTGCCGACCCGCCTCGCACGCCTCCACGACGGACGCTGAGATGCATGCCATGAGGGGCGCACCCTCCTTGACGGACACACCAAACTGGAAGGGTGAAAGCCTCTCCCTCGTCACCCCCTCGAAACGCCGAACCAGCAGCCTCATGGCGAGCCTGCAAAGGGTCTCGCTGATTCCAATCGGTCGCGTGCCTCCTTTGGGCTTCGGGATCGCGACAAGTCGGGCTGCGGCCAGGGTCGGAGGGAGACGCCCGCGCTTCACGAAGAAGTTCAGGGCCTCGGCGAGCAGAGGCAGGATGGCAGGATCTTTGCGGACCGCGCTGCGGATGTGGTCGGGGGCCAAGCCACTCGGACCCGCAGCGGCCCCGTGCTTGAAGCCGAACAAGGCGCGCCTGACATCGCGGTCGCTGAAGTGCGGCGCCGACTCGTCCGGGCTGCGTGGGGGTGGGATTGAAGTACTGGCGCAGGTAATCGGGGGCAACGTGCAAGGGGGCGGGGTGATGGAGGGCACCGAGGGCGTCCAACTGCTGCTGGGGGGTCAAAGGCTCCAAGTCGGCGCCCTTGATGACCCGAACAGCGTCGGCGGCGCGACCCAGCGCAACCAGGGCCTCGGCCCGGGGGACGGCCAACCTGGCTTGGCCGGTAGAAAGCTTCCGCCTCGGAACACCCACCGTCTGGGCGGCAACCGCCAACAGGGCGGCGGTTGCCTCATCCACCTCGACCTCCGTGGGATCGTCCTCACGGATCTTCCCACAGAGGGACTCCAGCTTGGCACGGAATTCGTGAGCGAAAGGAACCACTTTGCCAAACGGGAGGGTGGACGGAATATGCAACTGGGCGAACGGGGGCGGCGGGGGGCGAACGTCGGGCGGGGGTCCAGGACGAGCAGAGGAAGCGGAACGTGGGGCACGGGACCCGGGAGCAGCCTTTGGAACTGCAGCCGGATGGGAAGGGGCACCCACCCGGGTGACCGGCTCAGTGGCGGCCCGCTCTGGCTCAGCAGAAGGAGCGGGGTGTTGCATATCGGGGGCTCCAAAATGCGCAGCAGCAGCCTGAGCAGGCCCTTGGACTTGTTCAACAGAGGCGGATTCGGGCGATCCCGGAGGACTAGGGCGAGTATTGGCACGATGATGCACTTCGGCATCGAAAGAAGCGTCCGATTCAGGAGTGCCGGGAGAACGAGGATGTTGTTTCGCACGCGACGCTTGAGGGGTGGCAGGGGGTTCAGCCGAAGCAGCCGGTTTGGCCGCTTGATTGGAAAGATCTCCAGAAGGCTTTTCAGGCTGAGACCCCTTAGCCGCAGCAAGAAGGGCTCGAG
>JAPMOS010000099.1:15000-47500 GCA_027972325.1 Paratrimastix pyriformis | reverse complement strand
GGATGCGGCCACTGGGCACGTGATTTCGAAATCTGGTGAAGAAGGCGGTGTTCGGACGACGACGGGGGAGCCGGAGGCCGAGGACGCGGCTACTGGGCACGAGGTTGTGAAATCAGGCGAAGAAAACTCCGTGAACCCTGCGGCCGCTGCTGTACAGTCCGCAGCACTGGCAGACCACACCAGCGCGCAGTCTCCCGCTGTTTCCCTCGTACCGCCGCTCCTGGCGGTCATTCCACCCTGGCCGCCCGTCATGGGTCCCCAGCAACACCCTGCCCTGCTCGTCACGGATGATGATGATGATGAGGATGACGATGACGATGATGATGATGCACCGGTCAGTCTGGATCCCGTCTGGGGGTCAGGCCCGGAGGCCTACCTGCTGCAGAGCGGGCTTGAGGCCACGCGGAGGCTGATGGCGGCCGATCCGACTGCGGTTGAGATGATGTGCCCGCTGTGGCCCTGGTTGCCTGCCGACAGCACAACGTGGTCTGTGCTGGTGCTGGTGCTGGTGCTGGTGCTGGTGCTGGTGCTGGTGCTGGTGCTGGTGCTGGTGCTGAGACTGGCTGCATCATGACTTGATTTTGGCGCGCGTCGATGCCCCCATTATATCGACCCTTCCTCTCCGATTTTGCTGACTCACTTCACCTCCCCACTCCTGCTCCTCCCCAAAACCCCCTTCCTGTCCGATTTGCTGACTCACTTCACCTCCCCACTCCTGCTCCTCTCCCCAAACCCCCTTCCTGTCCGATTTTGCTGACTCACTTCACCTCCCCACTCCTGCTCCACCCCAAACCCCCAGCCCCACCCCGCCCACCCGCCCAGTCCTGACCCGCCTGGCGGCCTACCCTCCCCCCTGGCCCTACGAAGGCGCGGGCGGCCCCGACACGGGCCTCGACGAGGGTCCCCTCTTTGAATCCCTGGCCGATCTGACGACACTCGCTGAGGGCGGTGATCGGCCTGCCCCCAGCCCACTGGGCTCGCCGCTACCTGAAGCGGGTGAGACGCCGAGGCGGGCAGGATTTGGGGCGGCGCCGGTGCATGTCATCAGGGAGCCGGAGGAGCAGATGGACCCGGTGGTGGAGCAGATGATTCGATGGCTGCCCGCGCTGAGGAACTTGGCGGGGGCGGGAAGCGAGCGAGCGGGCGGTCCGTCGTCGTCGTCATCATCATCAACATCATCATCCAATCATCATCCAATCATCATCCAATCATCATCCAATCATCATCAGCATCAGCATCATCAGCATCAGCAGCATCAGCATCAGCATCATCAGCATCATCAGCATCAGCATCATCATCAGCATCATCATCATCATCCTCCTCCTCTTCCTCCTCCTCCTCCAATCATCATCCAATCATCATCATCACAATCCAGCCATCATTCACCCTGCTACTCAACTCCCTGCTGGGATGTGCTCAGAGCTTCAACTGTCGGTTGCCGCCGCCGCCGACGCTGCCGCCTCCGCTGCCTCCGCCGCCATCACCGCAGCCACCACCACCCCAGCGCCACCCACCGCCACCACAGCATCACCATCCACCTCAACAACATCAACATCAACAACAGCATCATCAACATCAACAACAGCATCATCAACAACATCAACAGCAACAACATCAACATCAACATCAACATCAACATCAACATCAACATCAACATCAACATCAACCACCACCACCACCACCACCACCACGGAAAGCCTGACCCCTGTCGCCACGGCTTTCATGCTCGACGGGGCGACGGGTCAACTTGTGCCGCTGCTGTCGCCGACACCGCTTGACCATGTCCGGGAGATGGTCGAAGAAGACAGCAGACAGGGGCAGGGCCACCAGCCGTTGAGCGAGGAGGTCCGTTTCCCGTCGTCTCTTTCATTCCACCGGTTTTGGGGGAAGGGGCTGTTATTATGGAGGAGATCCAGGTTGGAAAATTATGGGACTCATTCGTGGAAAAAAAAAATATGGGATGCGTCCCATAATTTTTGGGATTGGGGGTCAGCCCATAATTTTGTCATGGTGCGGCACGAGCCAGAAAGGGACTCAAGCCAATGAAGTGTCCTTGCCGCTCTTCCCTCCCTTGCCTTGCCCTCTTGCCTGCAACCTGCAAGAGGTATCGGTTCCTCATCAGGTCTCCATCCCCCCTCAATGTGGTGCTCATCTCATCACCGTCTCTCCCTCCAGGCTGCGCATGCCGGCAACGAGCTCCGCTTGGAGCTGCTGCAACGCATGATGCTGCGTCGGGCCGCAGGAGCGGGGAGCAGCCCCAGCCCCGACGCCGATGGCGAGGCCCCGCCTGTGGGTCTGCGCGCCAAACGACATCTTTTGGTGTTCCTCTTAGTGCGGGGAGCCACCCGGAAAATTATGGGACTCATTTTTTTTTTTTGGGGGGGGGGGGGGGGGTTCGTTTATGGTTTTGGTTTTGTGCTCTGGAGCCACCCAGAAATTTATGGGACATCTATAGATTTTTTTTTTGTACTCTGGAGCCACCAGAAAAATTATGGGGCACACACACACAAAAAAAGAATCCAATCCCATAATTTTTTCGTCCCCGGCTCCCCTTGATCATGACCATGGATGGTGTCACAAGGATTGGACAATCCCCCACACCACTCCGGCATAACATACCTGAGGAGGGCCCGACTTGCGTAGGCCGGATCACCTTGGACAAAGGACTGGATGCCTCCTTGCTCATCCATTTTGAGGGCGAGACCTCCCACCCGAAAAAATGATGGGACATTCAATCCCGTAATTTTATCGCACACGCCTCCCCTTGATCAACCCCGCCCCTTCTTCGCCCCTCTCACCACCCACCGCAGAGGCGGACGCCCCCCTGCAAGGCGCGGCCATCATTGCCGGCCCGTCTGGGGTATTAATCTCAATCCCCCACATTTTTTTCGTCTCCGACTCCTCTTGAGATCTGGAGCCACCCGAAAAAATTATGGGACAACCAAAAAAAAAAAAACACACAATCCCATAATTTTTTCGCCCACGCCTCTTCTTGATAAACACCACCCCTCCCACCACCCACTGCAGAGGCGGACGCCCCCCTGCAAGGCGCGGCCATCATTGCCGGGCCTGGGGGCCAGATGGCCATGGTGCCCATGCACGAGCTACCCAACTACCTGGCTCAGGTCCGCCACCCCGACATGATAAAATTTTCCTTTTTTTTTTTTATCACACCGACACGGGCCAACACGACCCACAAAACACACACAAGCTCACCATCTCCTTCTCGCATCCCGTTGGCCGCCCCCGGGGCACCACAGGCACAACACAGACACACAACAGACATACGTACACAAGGCACACAACACAACACACAGATGATGCATCCTCCCGTCTGAAATGACTTTGATTTCTCTCCCGCCCAGTTGGCCGCCACGGGCGCCACGGGCGGCGCAGCCATCGGGTTCCCCCTGCCGGCCCTGGGCGGCGGCCTGTCCATCGGCCTCGAGAATTTGAATTCAAATTCAAATTCAAATTCAAATTTGTCCGGCATCACCCCGGCGGCATCGCTGGATGATCCCGTCGAGCATAAATCACCACGGGGGATCGAGACGGGCCGGAGCGAGGCTGGTGATGCTGATCAGCAGCAGAAGATGATGAAGACGAAGAAGATGAAGACGGCGACGGGGCAACAGCCGCAAGGGCAGCAGAGGAGGAGGAGGAGGCGGGCTGATGCTGGTGCGGGGCAGGCGAAGGATCAGGTCCGGGAGGTGCGCGGCATCACATCATCATCATCATCATCATCATCATCATCATCATCATCATCATCATCATCATCATCATCATCATCATCATCATCATCATCATCATCATCATCATCATCATCATCATCATCAGCAGCAGCAGCAGCAGCAGCATCCAATCATCATCCAGGCGTCATCACCCACTCATCCCACCATCACCGTCAGCATCCAATCATCCAATCATCATCATCATCATCATCATCCAATCATCACCCAATCATCATCATCATCACCACCGTCCTCCTCCTCCTCCTCCTCCTCCTCCTCCTCCTCCTCCTCCTCCTCCTCCTCCTCCTCCTCCTCCTCCTCCTCCTCCTCCTCCTCCTCCCACCCCCCCAACGCCCAGAATTTGATTTCCCCCTAGGCATCGGGGGAGGTAAATGAAGTCCTAGGACGCAAAAATGATGTTGTGCCCACCCAGTTTCGACCCAGTCCCATTTCACCACCCCTCACCACCCTTCACCACCCTTCACCACCCAGGCTCCACTTGACCTGAGCGAACCGCGCGCCCGGCAGTCTCAGCTTCGCCGTGCCATCCTAATGGGCTCCCTGGCCACACCGGCAGCAGCCAGCGGCCCCACCCGTGAGCTTGCCAATGCCCGGGTGGCAGGCTTCCTTCACGCCAGGCGGGGCTGGCGACCCATGGCCAAAGTCCTCGCCCGCAAAGGTCCGTCTCTGCCACTGTGTGTGTCACTGTGTGTGGCTTGTGTGTCACTGTATGTGTCAATCTGTGTCTGTATGCGAATCTGTCTCTGTGTGTGTGCGGCTTGTGTTTCTGGTTGGCTTGTCAGTTGGATCTGTCGCGAGCTTGGGAGAGAGCGCTTTCTCCAACTGCCACCAGATTGCGTCTGTGATCAGTGTGTCTCTGTATGTGCCTTGTCTGTCTCTGTATGGGCCTTGTCTGTCTCTGTGTGTGGCTTGTCTGTCTCTGTGTGTGCCTTGTCTGTCTCTGTATGTGCCTTGTCTGTCTCTGTATGTGCCTTGTCTGTCTCTGTATGGGCCTTGTCTGTCTCTGTGTGTGGCTTGTCTGTCTCTGTGTGTGCCTTGTCTGTCTCTGTGTGTGCCTTGTCTGTCTCTGTATGTGCCTTGTCTGTCTCTGTGTGTGCCTTGTCTGTCTCTGTGTGTGCCTTGTCTGTCTCTGTGTGTGCCTTGTCTGTCTCTGTATGTGCCTTGTCTGTCTCTGTGTGTGCCTTGTCTGTCTCTGTCTGTGCCTTGTCTGTCTCTGTGTGTGCCTTGTCTGTCTCTGTGTGTGCCTTGTCTGTCTCTGTGTGTGCCTTGTCTGTCTCTGTATGTGCCTTGTCTGTGTCTCTGACATTCATATCCTCTCTCATTATGTGGAACGCACACCCACAGCCAAGTCGAACCTGTCGGCCTCCAACCTGCAGATCATCATCATCGAGCTGTGCCGTGAGCTGATCTACTTCGTCCGTCGACCCCCGGCACCTTTCCCCGCAGCATCCAAATATCATCGTCCAATCAATTGTCCAATTATCATCGTCCCATCATCCGATCATCATCCGATCATCATCCGATCATCATCCGATCATCATCCGATCATCATCCGATCATCCGATCATCCGATCATCCGATCATCATCGTCATCATCATCATCATCATCATCATCATCATCATCATCATCATCATCATCATCATCATCATCATCAGCATCATCATCATCATCATCATCATCATCATCATCATCATCATCATCATCATCATCATCCAATCAGCATCATCCAATCAGCATCATCCAATCATCCAATCATCATCCAATCATCATCCAATCATCATCCAATCATCATCCAATCATCATCATCATCATCATCATCATCATCATCATCATCATCATCATCATCCAATCATCCTCCTTACCCCTGCAGATGCCTGAGTTGGCCCGCCAGATGGCCAACGACCCGGAGATCTTCGGGACCCTCTTCAAGCTGCTCCGTGTGCGAAACGCCTTCCAGCACTCAGTTCTGCTGCTCGAGGAGCTGCTCCCCTACGCCACGGACATGATCGAGATGGCCAGCGTGCGTCCGTAATGACGATGATAGATGGATGATGATTGGCTGACGATGATTGGGTGATGATGGTTGGATGATGATGATGGTTGGATGATGATGATGGTTGGATGATGGTTGGATGATGATGATGGTTGGATGATGATGATGGTTGGATGATGATGATGGTTGGATGATGCTGCTGCTGCTGCTGATGATGATGATGATGCATGATGATGATGATGATGATGATGATGATGATGATGCTGCTGATGATGATGATGATGATGATGATAATTCTCTCTTCTTGTGTGTCCGCGTGTCGCAGCCGACATCCGCAAGCTGATTCGGGGCGCTGACTCCCTTCCAGATGGCAATCTTCGTGCTCATGATGATCATGCTGATATATTTTCTCCGTTTGTGTGTCGTATGTTGTGTCTGTTGTGTGTGTCGCAGCTTCCTGATCCGGGCGCTGACCCCCTTCCAGATGGCCCTCACGATGATACTTCCAAGAGTCCATCTGGTTCACCATGATATGATCTTTCTCTTTTTGTGTGTCTGTGTGTGTTGCAGCGGACATCCGGAAGCTGATCCGGGCGCTGACTCCCTTCCAGATGGCCATCTTCGTCCGGCTCCTCGCGGGCCTCATGGCCGAACCGGACACCGTCAGCCAAGCCGAGGCCATCGATGTATGTCCGTAAGGAATGCAACACCACCGTGATGTCATCATCATCATCATCATCCAATCATCCAATCATCCAATCATCCAATCATCATCATCCAATCATCATCATCATCATCATCATCATCATCATCATCATCATCATCATCATCATCATCATCATCATCATCCAATCATCATCATCATCCAATCATCATCATCATCCAATCAATCATCATCATCAATCATCCTCATCATCATCATCCTCATCATCATCATCATCATCATCATCATCATCATCATCATCATCCAATCATCATCATCATCATCATCATCATCATCATCATCATCATCATCATCATCATCATCATCATCATCATCATCATCATCATCATCATCATCATCATCATCATCATCATCATCATCATCATCCAATCATCATCATCATCATCATCATCAATCATCCATCATCATCATCATCATCATCATCATCATCATCATCCAATCATCATCATCATCCAATCATCATCATCATCCAATCAATCATCATCATCAATCATCCTCATCATCATCATCCTCATCATCATCATCATCATCATCATCATCATCATCATCATCATCATCATCATCATCATCATCATCAATCATCATCATCATCCAATCATCATCATCATCATCATCATCATCATCATCATCATCATCATCATCATCATCATCATCATCATCATCATCATCATCATCATCATCATCATCATCATCATCCTCATCATCCAATCATCATCCAATCATCATCCAATCATCCTCTCTTCGCCCTGCGTGCCTCACTCGCAGTGAGCCCCTCAGGTGCAATTTCCATCCGGCCGACGGCGGTCGAACGCAATCTGAGTCTGTTTGGGGCGGGGGTTTGGACACAAAGGTGTGGGAGCTCATGTTTGGTCAAATCACAAAGTGCTGTTGATCGTCTTCACATTTTTACCCCCACTGTTTCTCATGGTTCTGATGAAATCTTCATCTTCGTCTTTCTCGATCTGTTTGCTTTTTACTGACTGACTTGTGGGGTCCGGTATGGGGTCGTGTGGGCTTTTGCTGCAGATTTCCTGATGTCCATTGGAGGGATGTTCAGAGAGACATCCTGTGTATTTGCTCGTCATGTTCGGCCTCCGTCTTTCTCAATCGGGGATTACTTCGTCCCCTGATATATATCTTGACTTTGGTGTGGGCTTTGCAGACTTCCTGATGTCATATGTTTGGCCTCCGTCTTTCTCAATCGGGAATTTCTTCGTCTCCTGATATATACTTTGGTGTGGGCTTTGCAGACTTCCTGATGTCCATGGAGGATGTGGTCATTCGGATCGTCCGGCTCCTCTCCACCCGCAACGTCCCCGTTTATCCCCGTCCGTCCATCCTCAGCCCCCGTCATCATCCAGTCATCAGCATCAGCACCATCCAATCATCATCATCATCATCATTATCATTCAGTCATCAGCATCATCAGCATCATCAGCATCATCAGCATCATCAGCATCATCAGCATCATCAGCATCATCAGCATCATCAGCATCATCAGCATCATCAGCATCATCAGCATCATCAGCATCATCAGCATCATCAGCATCATCAGCATCATCAGCATCATCAGCATCATCAGCATCAGCATCCAGGCATCATCATCCAGTCATCATCCAGCCATCATCATCCAATCATCAGCATCATCCAATCATCATCATTCAATCATCATCCAATCATCCAATCCAATCATCATCCTTTGCTGTTATTTTCCCTACGTGCTCTTCTGTCTGCAGTGCAATTCACCATGACGGCCCCCCGACTGGAGGACTTGGTCCCCATGCTCATGTCCCTCTCGCTGGCCCACCTCGACACATGGGGTCCGTCCAATATTGCGTTCATACTGGGGGAGAGTGTCCATTGGGGTCCGCGACAATGGGTGCATCAATCAATATAGATAGTGTACTGGGGGAGGATGGAGTGGTGGCCATCGGGGGTCCGTGACAATGGGTGCATCAATCAATGGTGCAATTATTGTTCATACTGGGGGTGCTCGCGATGCTCATGTCCCGCTCGCTGGCCCACCTTGACACATGGGGGTCAATGGGTGTGCATCAAGAGTGCCAGAATTCTGTTGTTCATCATCACCATCCAATCATCATCATCAGCATTCATCAGCATTCATCAGCATTGTTCATCACCACACCCCAACGCACGCGCGCACACGCAGACAGCCTCTCGCAGCTGGAAAAGATTCCGAGCGCCATGCCGAACAGCCCGCCTCCTGCATACCAGGTCCGTTGCCTCGCCCCACGATCATCATCATCATCATCATCATCACCATCATCATCAGCATCATCATCATCCAATCATCATCATCCAATCATCATCATCCAATCATCTCCAATCATCCAATCATCCAATCATCCAATCATCCAATCATCATCATCCAATCATCCAATCATCATCATCATCATCACTCCCATCCATCAGACGGAGGTGCTCTACATCCTGACCTGCCTCTGCTCAAGCCGTCGCAAACTCGAAGTCCAGTCGCTGCTGCTGCGCAACGGGATCGTTCCCCTCCTGGAACGCGTCTTCAACGAGGTCATCGATGCCAAATCTGACCCTGCCCACGTGGTCCGTCTGCCTGTGTGTGTTGTGTCTTTGTGTCTTTGGGTGTGTGTCTTGTCTCTGGGTGTCTCTGGGTGTCTCTGGGTGTCTCTGGGTGTCTCTGGGTGTCTCTGGGTGTCTCTGGGCGTCTCTGGGCGTCTCTGGGCGTCTCTGGGCGTCTCTGGGCGTCTCTGGGCGTCTCTGGGCGTCTCTCGTCTCTGGGCGTCTCTGGGCGTCTCTGGGCGTCTCTGGGCGTCTCTGGGTGTCTCTGGGTGTCTCTGGGTGTCTCTGGGTGTCTCTGGGTGTCTCTGTGTCTCTGTTGTGTGTCTTTGTGTGTCTTTGTGTGTCTTTGTGTGTCTTTGTGTATCGTGAGTGTATCATGTGTGCGTCTTGTGTGTATCATGTGTGTGTCTTGTGTGTGTCACTGTGTGTCATGTGTGTATCATGTGTGTATCATGTCTGTATCATGTGTGTCTTGTGTGTCTTTGTGTCTTTGTGTCTTGTGTGTGATATGTCGTCCACGTGGTCCGTCTGATTGTGTCTATCTGTTTGTCTTGCCTGTCTGTGTCGCATCATCTGTATGTGTCGCGGTGCGTCATCGTTCGTGTCGCCTCCGTCGTCAAAATTTTCCACAACCCGCACAGGATACCGAAATCGATCACCTCCAAGCAACCGTGAGGGTGATGAAGACCACAGGGGAAAAAACCGAACCACGCGCGCATGCCATTTCCTGTACGCCTATTCACCGGTGCGCACACCCTTCTTCTGTATCTGCCCGGGCGACCCTGTTTCGGGGGGCGTCGGTCGGATCTTCGTCGTTCGCTGCTTCTCCCGGGGACCCGCAACCTCGCGATCTACTCCTGCTGATGCTGATGCGTTGGACGCCTATAGCATCAACATGATGGGTCCGTAGGCCGCCTTCCCGTCCTCATCCTCAGTTGATCATCCCGCCAAATCTTTCATTCGTTCTGCATCATCATCATCATCATCCATCTCGTTGATCATCGGGCCTCTTTCATCCATTCTGCATCATCCCACCACCCCTTGTGTCGCCCAGTGTCGACTGCGATCCGCTCCGCTGCTGCCAAGTTCAACTTCTGCGGGCGATGCACGGGCTGCTGGACTGTCACAGCTCCAACACCCTCGCCCCCTACTTCTTCACCCCCGACGAGCTCATGAAGGAACTCGAACGTCTGTGGTGGTGGTGCGCGAATCGGGGGCTGGGGGAAAAAAAAGCCTTCGATGGGAATCGAACCCATTACCTCCCGCTTACTAAGCGGGTGCTCTGCCAAGTAAGCTACGAAGGCCGCCGATGGGCTGCCGATGGCGGACGGACCGCTGACGTGGGGCAAGGGTCAACGGACATGCGAAAGAGGAGCAAAAAAATGAAGGATGGAGCTGAGGGGTATCGATCCCCTTGCCTCCCGCATGCCATGCGGACGATCTACCAAGTGATCTACAGCCCCATTGATAGAGATTGTGAGCAGATAGGGAGCACCCATCATCACAGCACACTCCCGTAACTGTTCACCACCAAACAACAAGTTCACAACAGCAGAAGAGTTTAAACCATTCATCAGTCCTGAAGCAGGGGGCCTATCTGGCATTCGACACGGACGATATGTTTGCAGACGCCCTCAAAAAAGTGAGAGATTGAACGGGGGTTTCCACCCACGCATGCCCCCCCCCCCCCCCCCTCCGCTCATTTTGCCATCTTTTCGATTCTGATATCAGATCTGTTCATGTTTTTCATCGTGTTTGATCGACCTAACGTTGATTTGTGATGATGATCTCTTATTTTTTTCAAACACTGCACACAGTGGTGCTGCAAGGGCCACCCGCTCATTTATGATGATCTCATCATCTGCTTATTTTTTTCATACACTGCACACAGTGCCGGCACCGGCCAACCACCCTGAGTGGTGCTGCAAGGGCCACCCGACGGAGGGCGGCCTGGCCTCGCGCCTGCTGACCCGCCTGCAGAAGTGCAAGGAGGACACCGTCCGGTCCGTGTGATTGGATCATGATGTTGATGATGATGTTGATGTTGATGTTGATGTGATGATGTTGATGATGATGTTGATGTTGATGTTGATGTTGAAGGATGATGATGATGTTGATGATGATGATTGGATGATGTTGATGTTGATGATGATGATGATGATGATGATTGGATGATGACTGGATGATGATGATGATGATGATGATGATGATGATGATGATGATGATTGGGATGATGATGATGATGATGATGATGATGATGATGATGATGATGATGATGATGATGATGATGATGATGATGATGATGATGATGATGATGATAATAATAATAATGATTGGATGATTGGATCATGAAGTGCAAGGAGGACACCACCCAGTCCGGTCCGTGTCGGCCTGTGATGATGATATGATGATTGATGTTGTCGTTGTTGTTGATGATGAGGCGTTGTCGTTTCTGGCTGCATGGTTTGTGGCCACTCGGGCCCCCATGTGGGCTTTCTGGGAAGATCGTCTTGCCACCATCATCAATTCATAACCTATCTCATTCCTTGGGCTGTTCAATCCACTCATCACAATCATCATCCAATCATCAACCATCATCAACATCCATCACATCATCATCATCATCTTTCGTTGGGCTGTCTTGGCTTTGCGGGGGCAGCTCGTGGCTGGGCTCAGTGGTTGAGGCGCTCCACCGGGACTCGACCAACACCCTACAGCTGTACTCCATCAAGAAGGGGTTGCTCAACGTCTGCTCGTCCCTTCTTTGGTTTGATGCTGTTGTTATGTTGTGAACGACTTGTTGTGTTAGTTGCAGTTACGGGGGGTGCGTGCTGTGATGGGTGCTCCCTATCTGCTCGGAGTCTCTATCAATGGGGCTGTAGATCACTTGGTAGATCGTCCGCATGGCATGCGGGAGGCAAGGGGATCGATACCCCTCAGCTCCATCCTTCGTTTTTTTCTTCCTCTTCGCATGTCCGGTCCCTTGCCCCACGTCAGCGGTCCGTCCGCTGACGGCAGCCCATCGGCAGCCTTCGTAGCTTACTTTAGATTCCACGTCAGCTTTCTACGGCTTTTACAAAGTCCCCAAAGTGCAGCGATTTTGATTCTGACACGATATTCGTGTTCTCCATGTGTGATTACCCCCCCGCCATAATTTTCAGACCCCCCGGATGAAGGGTCCATACACCATGAGACCCATAATTTTTCATTTTTCCTATACAAAATGCAAAAAAAACCAATGTCGAGCACCACGGTTCAAAACCGGTCACCCCCGTATCTCACCAACGGTTGGTCGGCCAACGACCCCGTTTCGTGGGAGTACCCCGGGTGTGTGGTGAGCACTTTGCCAATGCATTTTTATGGGTGTGACACCGCTATGGGATGGGTGGGGTGACATAGACGGGGTGATTCTGGGGGGGATGACCGCCCATGGAGGCCGGGTGGAGCATCTGGAGATGGTTCCCTGCGGCTCCTGCTGGCTTCATCGTGGTACCCGGGCCTGCGGGGGCGGATGAGGTGAGTGGGTCGACAATAGTGAGAATGAGATGATGATTGGATGATGATTGGATGATGATGATGATGATGATGATGATGATGATGATGATGATGATGATGATGATGATGATGATGATGATGACTGGATGAATGTCGGATGATGGTAATGTATGTTTGACGTGCGCGGACACTTGACTTTCCTCTCCCTCATCATGTTCGGCGTCCTGTTTTTTTTTTTTTCTTCTGCAATCCCATAATTTTTTTGTGTGGTCGGACCCCTCAACCAGCCCACGCGCACCGTTCATTCACTCACGTTGGGGAATGGAGTCGACCTCCCCCCTGAAGCCCGCCACAAAAATCCCAATCCCGACAACAAAACTCTGCCGAAATGAGAAGCAACGCCTGACCTTGGCGACCCCCACGACCAAGCAGCCACTTTACACAACGGTCTGCCCTTCCCTTTCGAAAACATTCACTCCATCATCCCACAGGACTTTCTTGACGCGCTGGCTCCTGCGGTTCCCAAAGAGCAAGAAATCGAGGAGATGGACAGAGCTTCCACTCCAACAGGAACGGACACACCTCCAGAAAAGCCCACGTCAATCCAAGATGACGATTCCGACGACGCGCCGCGTCCCAAGGCCAAGAAGGGACCGCAGACCAAGAAGGGGCCGCAAGCCAAGAAGGGGCCGCAAGCCAAGAAGGGGTCGCAAGCCAAGAAGGTGCCACAGGCCAAGAAGGGGCCGCAAGCACCGCGGAGCCCTGACCCAACCCCTCCAAGCCGTCTGGCCAGCAAAACATCCCCCGATTTCAGGGAAGCAGCCAGAAGAGTCAGGCACGATCTCAAACGATTTCATTCCAAGAAGAATTCACCGGTCCGTCCCCCCCCCCCCCTCCCCCCCCACCCCCCTCCCTCCCTCCCACCCCCACCACCTCCCACCACCACCCACCACCCACCACCCACCACCCACACGCTCCACACTTTTCTCCACACCGCCCATCGACAGGCGCAACAGACCAAAAACAAAAAGGAGAAAGGCCGGCCACTCTTTGATGAAGATGCCCTGATCGAGGTCGATCGAATGGATGGGCTCATCGAGATTGCCCGGGTCGGATCCGACAAGGGAATCGTCATCAACCACCTGGACCTGCCTGACGCCTTGCTCGAAATCGCCTGCATGATGGGCGACCACGCTGTGCTCACCCTCGAGAAGAAGATCAAGAAGATCAGGGAGCCACCTGTGATGGCCGCGCCCGCAACCGACGAGGAGGACGCCGCCCCTGCCGTCAAACCACCTGCCGCCGAACCATTGGACCCCGCAACAATCCCGAAGGAGGTGAGCGATCAGATCAATGGGACGGTGCAGGAGGCCATCGGAGGTGCCCGGGGTGAGGCCATCCAAGACGACGGGACAGCTGAGCTGATCGTCGACCCCCTTGACGAAGAGGCCTACGCGACCTTTGCTTGGGATGCCCCGCACAAGTACCGGGCCCGCGGGAAGATCTACGCGACCCGGGTCAAGCTCGATGGCTGGTGCGAGTACCTCACCATCAGGCAGCTGGTCCAGGGGACGGCGAAGCCCACGATGCGGAAGAACACGATCGACCGTCCAGAAGGTCTGCTGGGAAAAAGGATGGGTTCGTTAATCAATCCACTTCATCCCACAGAAAAATTCGTGACCCAGGTGATTGCGGCCCTGAGCCAACCACGTGATGGCGGGGAACCAGCACCCCTGAAATTCGTGCGCAGCTTTCGGAGCTTCAAATTGGCCCACAACCATTTGCCAATCCCGTTATCTGTCGCCGAGGTGTTGAGCCAGTGGCTTTTTCTGCGAGTCCAACCTGGTGTGACGCTCTGCCTTGATGAGAAGCTCTTTGGGTGGTCAGGACGGTCTGAATGCCTGCCCTCCACAGCCACACTTCCAGCCACAGCCACAGCCGCAACCGCACACTCACACCACGCACGTCTGCCTCCACACGCAGATCTGAGGGGGCGAGGGAATGCCCCAACAAGCCGGACAAGATCGGCCATTGGTTCACACTGGCCGGGGTGAGACTCACCTTGAGCAACTTGCCTTTCATCATCACGATCGTGCCCGTCATTGGCTCTGGATTCTCCATCAGAGAGATCATCAAGAAAGTCATGAGCCAATTCACGGACCATTCAAAGGCGCCTGTCCTCATCGCGGATTCATACTATTCTTGTAATCCGGTATGCGTGTGGCTTCACGACGAGGGATTCCAATTCTTGATGACTGCCCAGAGCACTCGGTCTGTGATCGCCTGCACACAATGAATTGCGAATGACATGAATTGACAGGTTCCAGGAGGCATTCAAGACGCTCGACGCAAGCCTCAACCACGACCATCCCCTCTCCTGGAAGGCATCCATGCAACAGAGCGAGAAGACCGACCAGCTCACTGAGGGTCAGGCCGACCAGGGACGGCTTGTGGAAGGCAAGATCGACCTGCTCGCTGTGGCATCAGTCACCATGAATGGTCTGCGCCCGCCCACCCAAACGCGCAGATGACAAGATTGTTATTCAGGTCGGACATGCCACACGGTGACCAATGCCTTTGGCCAAGCCCCCGGAGAGGAGGAGGACGATGCAACCCATCCGGAGGACAGCGTGCCGTGCTACGTCGAATACGGCATGCAGTACCGTGTTGTCGATCACTTCAACCTGTCAGTCAGTTTCTTGTCCTTTTCACCAATCTTTTTCTCTTGTAGGATGATGCACAACATGAGCTACCCATTCAGAAGAATGGGATTCGTTGCAAACTATGACGACTACATTTTAACGTCTGGTGTTGTTTCTTTCGAGGCTCATCGTCTTCTCGCAGTGTCGCCATGCTCGACCTCCATGTGCTCTGCTGCGAGGATGAAAAGAAGGCGGACATCAACCACAAATGCAAGTGCACCAGCGCCCGATTTGTCGATTTTGCATGGTCTGCTCAGCTGTCGGTTTGATGCGCATATGGCAACGCACAGACGCACAGACAGACACATACCCAGACACAGACGCACCTGCTCACATTCGCACACCCATTCTGTTTCACTACAGGACTCTGAAGGACTTGGCCCGCTCCATGGAGGAAATTGACGAAGAGCCCTCGGACTCGAGTGCCGAGGGTGATGACGAGACGCCCTACAAACCTCCCCGGAAAACCCCTCATCCTGACCGTCATGCACTGGAAGCCCTCTTCCAGAGGCTCTGGGAGGCCTTTTTCGCGGACGGACCTGCCGAGGGCACGGCCACTGATCTGGCCAAGGCCTTCGTCGAAAAGCACCGGGCCGATGAGGAGTACGCCGCTCTGCTGAAGTCCGGGGGCCCCGCAGGTGGGCCAGTGGCGGATCCTGTCAATCAAGCGGCCACCCGTCTGGCCAAGTTGGTCCTCCCCGGCCTTCGTCGCCTGAAGACGACCAGGCTTGTCCGGTACACCTTCACACCCGTGCAGGCCGAGCCGGTGGGAAAGAAGAAGGGCAAGAGTGATCCGGCGGCCCGTCGTCGGAGCGCACGGCTGGCAGGCCCACCCCTCAGCCAGCGCCTTCGCTCTCGCGCCAAGGGGCCCGCAGAGGAACCCGAGACCGCGGAGGAAGCGCGGACGGAACCGGTGCCGGCCCTGCCCCGGCGGAGGCCGGCCGTGGCCCCGCTTAAGATGCACCTGCGGACTCGTGCTCGCATCGGGGAGGATGAGGATGAGTGAGTGAATTTGCAGTGTTGTGTGGTTTCTTTTGTCGGATGACAATTCATGTCGTTTTCTCCCCAGAATCACCCCGTCTATGTCACCCCACCCATCCCATAGCGGTGTCACACCCATAAAAATGCATTGGCAAAGTGCTCACCACACACCCGGGGTACTCCCACGAAACGGGGTCGTTGGCCGACCAACCGTTGGTGAGATACGGGGGTGACCGGTTTTGAACCGTGGTGCTCGACATTGGTTTTTTTTGCATTTTGTATAGGAAAAATGAAAAATTATGGGTCTCATGGTGTATGGACCCTTCATCCGGGGGGTCTGAAAATTATGGCGGGGGGTAATCACACATGGAGAACACGAATATCGTGTCAGAATCAAAATCGCTGCACTTTGGGGACTTTGTAAAAGCCGTAGAATGTTGCCGGAGGGCCTAGTCTTGGCAGAGCACCCGCTTAGTAAGCGGGAGGTAATGGGTTCGATTCCCATCGAAGGCTTTTTTTTAATTTATTCCCCCCCCCCCTCCCATAATTTTCCCCGCTCCCGTCTGGGAAAAAATGTCTGTTTTTGACCGTTTGACATTGACGGGACGGGATCATCATAAATCAGCATGTGGTGAATTCACGGGCAGCAGATAACCTGGGTGGACAAAAAACCAGAACGGTCTGTTGTTGTTGCTGCTGCATGGTGAGGGTTGTGGTGGATGGAAATCGTGCTGGTCGTTGTGGTTGTGATGGTGATGATGATGATGACGGTCCCACCCCCGCTTTCCAGATCCACACCATCCGCCCCGCACACCACGTCACACCCCCCACACACACACACACACACACACTGGTCACCACTACGGGGGGTGTTATCGACTGGCCCTGCCAGCTGCCTGCCTGCCTGCCCGCAGTTCGTGCCCAGCTGGGCGCGACCGACTCAACGTAAATCACAATTCCGAACCACACGGCGCACCGGCCACACTATTTTGTTTGTTTTTTTTTTTTGTCCAGTCCCATAATTTTATCAATGCCATTTCGGCCTTAAAAACATCATAATTAATTATTTTTTTTTTCCCCCCCCCCGTCTCCCATAATTTTTTCCTGGTGCCGGATGGTTCATCTTGCCGCCCCCCACCGTTCCCTTCCCATCGATCGCAGTACCTGGTGGACGAGCTCCTCAAAGGGGAGACCTGCCCGCCCTCGGAGATGCAGATCATCTTCGACCTGCTCGGGTCCATTGTCAAGTTCAACCCGACGGCGTTGGTGCTGCTGGATAAGATGCTGGGGCCTGGCCGGGTGGCCTCCTTTGAAGGTCTGACTCGTCATCATCCCAGTCATCATCATCATCATCCAAACATCATCCGATCAGCCTCATCATCCAATCATCCAATCATCATCATCCAATCATCAGCATCCAATCATCAGCATCCAATCATCAGCATCCAATCATCAGCATCCAATCATCAGCATCCAATCATCAGCATCCAATCATCAGCATCCAATCATCAGCATCCAATCATCAGCATCATCACCTCCCCCTGAGGAGTCACTCCGCTCACGCACCCTCTTCGCGCCCCTCATTTTCTTGGGCAGGGCTGATTCTGGCTCACCCCACTCACCCCTCCTCCTCTCTCCTCTCCTCCGCTGCCCTTTGGGGGTCCTGCGCAGGGCTGATTCTGGCTCACCCGCTGGATGCCAACGTCTTCGTCCGATCGCTGCTCGTCACCATGCACCACTGCCCGCTCATGGTCTGTCATACGCTTGCCCATCATCATCATCATCATCATCATCATCATCATCATCATCATCATCATCATCATCATCATCATCATCCAAGCCTCATCATCATCATCATCATCATCCAGCCATCATCATCCAATCATCATCATCCAATCATCATCCTCATCCTCATCATCATCCTCATCTAATCATCATTCATCCAATCCTCATACAATCATCACCATCATCCAATCATCATCTTGCTGTTGCAGCCCCCGTGTCACGTGACCAGCTTCGTGGAGGAGCGTCGGCTGCGGATTCTGCGCGACCTGCTGACGGCCATCACCCCGAGCGAGGTGTGCACCGAGAACGTGTGCTGCGTCAACACCATGTTCATCACCTGGCTGACTTACCCCCAGCCGGGCGGCCTGCCCGCCATTCTGGACGTCCGTGCGTACATGATGATGATGATGACTGGATGATGATGGTGGTGATGATTGGATGATGTTGATGATTGGATGATTGAAATGATGTTGATGTTGATGTTGATGTTGATGGAGGAGGAGGAGGAGGAGGAGGAGGAGGAGGAGGAGGAGGAGGAGGAGGAGGAGGAGGAGGAGGTGATGATGATGGTGCCGGTGATGATTGGATGATGATGATGATGATGATGATGATGATGATGATGATGATGATGATGATGATGATGATGATGATGATGATGATGGATGATGATGATGGTTGGATGATGATGATTGGACGAGGATGAGGATGAGAAAGATGGTTGTTGGTGTTGTTGTTGTTGTTGTTGTTGTTGTTGTTGTTGTTGTTGTTGTTGTTGTTGTTGTTGTTGTTGTTGTTGTGAATGGGATGACTGCATCGTCCCCATGTTCATCCATTCACAACATCGCATCAGCAGCATCAGCAGCATCCTCATCACCATCACCATCATCATAACCACAGGGCCTGCGTGAGTACACCCAGTACCCAGCCTACCGGTCCCTCATCGGCACCCTGCGTCAATTCGTGGTCTTCTGGAAGCTGCACTACGCCAGGAAATGCAAGGTCTGCCCCCCTCTCCTTCATCATCCAACCATCATCCATCATCATCCCAATCATCATCATCATCATCATCATCATCATCATCGTCGTCGTCGTCGTCGTCATCATCATCATCATCCAGTCATCATCATCATCATCCAGTCATCATCATCATCATCATCCAGTCATCATCATCATCATCATCGTCATCGTCATCGTCATCGTCATCGTCATCATCATCATCATCATCCGATCATCATCATCATCATCCGTCTCACACGCCCCATCCGCCCTCCTCGCAGGACGCGCACAGCCTTGGGTTCACCTCACGGATCCCCATCCCGGAGTGGCACCGGCTGATGGATGACCTGCTCCACCTGACCGCCGCCGACCCCATGCCCCCACGCCTCGCCTAAAACAATTCATTGGCATGAAAACGAGAATCGAACCCCCACGCCTCGCCTCAAGTCATGGGGGGATGGCGGGATCGGAGGGGGGACAGACGCGGAACTGGCCGGGAGCCATCAAGTGATGATTGATTGGACAGATGATGATTTCCGCTCACACTACTTCGTCTGGGGCTGGCCGATCCCCCCCCCCCCCCCCCCCACCCCCCGCCCCCCCATCAACACTCGCGCGCCGGCTCGCGAGGCAGACGATGAAAGGCGCGCTGACTCTCATGGGCAGCTCCCGAGGGGCCTAATGGCCCCCGACCCCGGCATTGCATTCCGCATCCCCCCCCAACGGCCCAAGAGGCCGTCTTTTGATCCTGGCCAGCGATTACCCTCTGATGGACTGCCCCCCGCAAAGGCCTGGCCGAGGAACAATCGCCTGTGTCTGCGGGTAGAGCCGGGATACATCGACTATCTCTCAACACATCAGGGGAGGTGTCATCAACTCTTTGTTCAGGAATATTCAGGGGGGGGAGGGAGGCGGGAGGCTGGGAAGGGCGTGAGATGCTCCTGAACGAGGCATCGCTGCTCCTCCATGCCCTCCTTGGGAGGGGAACAGGCAGAACCGGCCCGCCTCCAGATAGGCACCCATGCCCCTCGTGATTGCGGTCAGATGAAAGAAGTGTCGGTCCTCGTCATTCAGGGGCCCGCGGACCACGACCGCACAGTAGGCGATGAGGTCGGAGAGTGGGACGGCGCTATCGAGGGTGTGACGGGCGCCTGTTTTCTGGGACAGAAGGGCCTTGACAGCCCCGGCCACCTGGAAGATCTTCTCTTTGATGGTCTCGGCGTTGAGGGTGAACCCACCGACTACGTATGAGTTCTGACATACGGCGGCCGATTCGGAGGCGGAGGCGGAGGCTGGGGCCGTGGGCGAGGCTGCAAGAAGGGGGCTCGGTGCGGGGGCCATCGCTATGGCGTGTGGGGAGAGCTTCTCCGGGTGGCGAGGGTTGGGCCGGAGGACGCCGGTGGGGGGCGTGGCATACATGGGGCGCGGGCCATCGGGAGGCGCTGAGGACCGAAGAACGGGGAGCGAAGGGAGAGGCGGGGCCGGCTGGACAATGTCCAACACTGCCTTGCCCTCGCGGAAAGCCACCAGAGCCAGAAAAACGGGGCGGAGGGGGGCGGTCGCCGGACCGTCGGGAGTGAAGAGGGTGGTGTGCGACGGGGTCGTGGGGTAAGGCGCGTGGGGGTTGGAATGGGGGGAGGCGAGGGCGCTGGTGAGCAGGTGGGTGCAGAGGATTTCAAAGGCCGTCGATTCCGCGGCGGAAGGCTTCGTTTCCGAAACGAGTGCGCTGGTGGGTCGAGGGTACCCCTTCTCACCAGGTTTGAGAATGGTGTCGACTAAAACAGAAAAAGTGAGCAGAAAATCGGGTCGTCCGCGGGGGCAGTAGCAGACTTGGGGAGCGGCGAGGTGAAGGGCTGGGACTTGACTCTGGTGGGATGATCGAGCGGGGAGTCGGGGAACGGATGCCTTCCTGTTCGAGCGACAAGGCCAGCCGGGTTTCCACATAGGCCAAACGCACCGCCTGATCACGCTCGCGGCGGCGAACTACCTCGTGCTCGGCCTCCATCGCCAGCCTCTGGCGCTTCGCCACAGCGAGCTCATCCAGGAGCCTCTGCGTGTCGGCCAGGAGCCTCTGCGTGTCGGTCACAAGTCCCTCCTGGAGCTTCTGATTGTCCTCCTGGAGCTTCTGATTGGCGGCCGCGAGTCTGGCGTGATCCTCCAGAAGCCACTTCTTGTCGGCCACAAGCTCCTCCTGGAACCTCAGATTGACCGCCGCAAGCTGCTCCTGGAGCTTCTGATTGGCGGCCGCGAGCCGAGCGTGATCATCCAGGAGACGGTGACTGGGCGGAGAGAAGGAGACATGAGCCCAGAGGAGGAAATACGAGTGTGTGTGGAGGAGCAAAGGGACTGAGCAAGCGGACAGGAAGGGTCTCCAATGACGCCACAGCTTGAGCGAAGAATCCACACAAAATGATGATGATGATGACTCGCAAAACAACAAACACAAATACGAGTGTGGGAATGTGGGGGTGGGAATGTGACGTTGATTTTGTGGGAAACTTGGGGGAGACCATCAAGGCAGGGGGGCGAGCGGGATGGCGATGGCTGGACGAGGGAAGATGGCGAACGGGGGGATGGTGATAGGGCGCAACGGGGGAGACGGGGGCAGACATTAAGCCCAAGAAGTCCATCATGTCGGCCGGGGCAGGGGCCACTTGACTGGCCCTCGCGTCAAAGCAAAACCACATCAGGGGCCGGGGTGGAGGAAAATGAGGGAGATGGTCAGTGGTGGTTGGTGGTGGTGGTGGTTGGTGGTGGTTGGTGGTGGTGGTTGGTGGTGGTGGTTGGTGGTGGTGGTTGGTGGTGGTGGGTGGTGGTGGTGGTGGTGGTGGTGGTGGTGGTGGTGGTGGTTGGTGGTTGGTGGTTGGTGGTTGGTGATGGTGGTGGTGGTGGTTGGTGATGATGATGATGATGATGGTTGGTGGTTGGTGGTTGGTTGTGGTGGGAGGTGGGATGGCCAGCTGGACAGACACAAATCCGAATTGTCGGGCCTCCTGAGGGCAGTACCTACGATGTTTGGGAAGGGACCCAGAGAATCAGGGCCAGGAGACAGTCAAGCGGGGGGACGGCAAAGGGAGCGAGGGGGTACGGGGATGGATGGCGCGGCATCGTCATCATCAGCATCAGCATCCAATCAACATCATCCAATCAACATCAACAACAACATCATCATCCGATCATCATCTCATCATCATCATCATCATCATCATCATCATCATCATCATCATCATCATCATCACCCAGTCATCATCATCATCCGATCATCCGATCATCATCATCATCATCATCATCATCCGATCATCATCACCATCATCCAGTCATCATCGGTGGACAGACAGAAAGCCCCTGCCCGGGTCCACCATGTACGGGTCCATTCCCATGTACGGGTCCATTCCCCTGTACGGGGCCATTCCCATGGGGGCCATTCCCCTGTACGGCATAGGGGCCATTCCCCTGTACGGGGCCATTCCCATGGGGGCCATTCCCACTTGCAGGGCCATCATGGCAGGCGGAGGCCGGACGGCCCATGGACTGTCCTCACGTCACGCCAAGCCATATCACGTGCCGGCGGGGGGCGGGAGGGAGATCGTCAGTCAGAACAGGCGGCTGGAAGAACGGGGGGGGATGGCTGGAAAGGCGGAAGAACGGGGGGGATGGCGGAACGGACAGGTATGTTGCGGAGGTCATAGCAGCAGCCGTTGCAGGCGCGCGCACCTTCGCAACCTCTTCGGTGGGCCTACAATGCGACCGTCCACATGCGATCGTGGATGATGATTGGATGATGATGATTGGATGATTGGACGGACGAGTGGATGATGATGATGATGATGATGATGATGATGATGATGATGATGATGATGATGATGATGATGATGATGATGATGATGATGATGATGATGATGATGATGATGATGATGATGATGACTGGATGATGATGACTGGATGATGATGACTGGATGATGATGACTGGATGATGATGACTGGATGATGATGACTGGATGATGATGACTGGATGATGATGACTGGATGATGATGATGATGATTGGATGATGATGATTCGGACAGCATGAATTCTCACCCACAAGGCCAACAGAAGAAAGCAGACCAACTGCCAATGGCACCGGGCGCTCCGTTGCCTGCCGGGACAGGGACGGAGCCGCAGCCGTCAGGGACAAGCCCGACAGGACCGGGAGGGAAGGAGCCAAACGGAACGGAGCCGGGCGCGGGAGAGGCAGGGCCATCGATGACGGGGAGCGGGAGGGCGGCGGGTGTGGGAGCGGACGCCGGGGCGGAGGCAGGCGCAGGGCCGGTGGCGGCGATCGCAGAAATGTTCCCCGTCACTTGTGGGCTGTGATCGCGAGAACTGTCTGAGATGACTCACGCGTCACTGCCACAGACCTGGTGACGGGTGCTGGGCCCCACATGGGGGGACGCGTGGTGATGACATTTCTGGGCTGCTGCTTGTGTTCGGACCAATCGCAAACACAGAAGATGAAGATGAAGAAAAGAAAAAAAACAGTTGACAAAATTGCCAAAATTCCCAATCATTGCCGAGACCATTGCTTGTTTTCCTCACTCAGCGAAGAAGAAGGGGGAAAAACGTGTTGGCCCGGGGACAATGGGGCAATTGCCGGAGAAGAACGATGAAAGGGGTGAGGGAAGAAAGAAAGAGAGGGAAGAGGAGACGATACAAAAGGAAAAGAAGAGGATTCATTTCAAGAAAAGGGACAAAAAGAAAGGATTTTACCCCACTCACCGTTTTAGCCCATCTTGGCGTTGGGGTCGCTCTCCATCTTGTACTGGTCGAGAGCCACGTTGAAGCATGCCAGGCCCGTGCTCTTGTGGTGGGCGGTGGCGGCCTGGGCCCAGGTCTCCTCGAGCGCCGCACCCCAGCGGGCCAGCGTGGCGGCAATGCGAGCCAGCCAGAAGGAGCGGTTGAAGGTCCGCTCGGCCTTGTGGTGCGCCTCGCCCACCAGGTGGAAGAACTTCTCGGCCTTGGGGCCAAGCTGAGCGACCACCGTGATGCCGAAGGGCCAGAGGTTGCCCGGGTTCTTCGCGCACCATTCCTTGTACTCGGTCTCCTTCTGTGCCTCGGCCTGGCTCGGCACGTCCCCTCGGGCGGCGGCGGCGGAGTGGGAGACGGCCAGGGGCTCGGCCACTACCAGGTCGAGGTAGTGCACCCCTCCGGAGACGAAGGTGAAGGAGATGTCGGGGCGGCGCACCTTCGTCTTGGGGCACGCGCGGGACGGGTCCCACGGCGCCAGCTTGGGGCCGTAGTCCAAGGATTGCTCGGCCCGGACGATGCAGCCGGGCGTGGTGTGCAGAAGGGACACCAGGATGGATCGCACGTTGTTGTGGCGCTTGTAGTAGAGGTTGCGAGCACACTTGCAGAGGCGCTCGTGGCCCTGGGCGATGTCCTTCTTGCAGACGGGGCACTTCTCAGGTCCGAAGGGGCCCGAGAAGATGGCATGGATGGAGGGAGCGCAGGCGGCTCCGGCCAGGCGCATGACCAGGGCTGTGAAGTCTGCATCCGAGAGCCTGAGGAGATTCGAGGAAAGGCGGCGAGGAGGGCAGTGGTAGCGGGGTTCACCGAAGAGAGCCTCATGTTGCGAGCCGGCCCGGGGGGGAGGCGCGCAAGAGCCTGGCGGCCGCAGCCTTGTTCCGAGCCGCCAGAAGGCTGTGCTGAACCTGGCCTCGCAGGGTCTTCCATCTGCACCACAAAAACGCGGCAGAGCCGCGCAAGGTTTGGCCGGAGCCTCCCGACGAATCGAGAAACTCTTGGCAGCGGTGCGGAGGAGTCCCCACGAAGCTGGGTCCGTCCAGCTTGGCGATCCCGGCAAGAAGCGTCGACAGCCGAGGTGAAAGGTCCTCGACGGCGTTGAAGAGCGAGATGAGGCCCCGACCTGCATGGCCTCCTGTGAGTCACACAGAGGGGGGAGGCCCAGCCCACCCTCCGAAGGAGGCAATGAGATCACGTCATCGAACAAGGAGGGGGGCTGCCCCGCAGGCAGGAGCGGGAGGCCAAGCTTCTCCTTGACGAGCAGGCGAAGGGAGGCATCGAAACGGCCCAAGACCGCCCTCTGGGCCGGGGAGCAGGCCGTGGTCCTAAGAAGATAGGTCAGCTTGGGCAACACGCAGAGGCGAAGGAGCAGGATGAACGACTGCGACGACAGCTCAGCGAGCTTGCGAGCCAGCTCCAGGGCGCCCTCAGCCTTCTTGGCCACCACCTCGGCCACCTTGCACGCCGGGCCGAAGGGGACCCCGAGGACCGTCACCCCATCCGCCAGGCGACGGACGGGTAGAGGAAGCCCGCCAGGGACCAGGCGGACTTTGGGGTCGAGGGCATTGGAGATGACCCAACACTTCTCGGGACGGCGTTTGACTTTTCAAACAGGGTTTACTCGACTCTTTCCTCGCTTTGAAACATTTTCAATGTCATTGGCTGCTGTTTTCGAAACATGCAGCCGATCCACGGTTACTCATCGGAAGGCGCACCAAACAATGAAGGAGCGCTTACAAAACCCAGAGGACACAACATTCTCGAAGAATTTTATCAAATCCATCAATCCCCTCCTCATCGTGGGCAAACGTGACCAACGCGTCGACAGACTAGTGTCCTTTGTTGCGAGTTTTATCTCAGATCTTCCTCCGGACCAACCAAAGGACGCCGAATTCCTCGTGTTCTTTCTGGGATACCTCATCGCGCTCGCCAATGCTGCCGACAAGGCCGTCCGCTTTCGGGTTTGTCAGCTGGTTGGCGAAATCATGTCCAGGTTGCCCGAAGACTTTGAAATGAGGTCTGTTTTCCAATTTTTCAATCTCGGCATCGACGACACGATGATAGCGATGAGCTCGTCGAGTCGATCACGGAAATGGGTCTTCTTCGTCTGAAGGACAAGGTCTGGTCATTCTCTCTGCCATTCGGCCTCCTCCTTACCCGATGATGGACGGTTTGATTTTTGGTGGATCTCGCCTCGGGGTTCTTCACCCAGATCCCGGCCATCCGGTGCCAGGCCATCGGGGTTCTCTCCCGGCTCCAGCGACCCGACGAGGATCCGACCCCCGAGCAGCCGACAGACCCCGTGCTGGCCGCCTTGGTGAAGGTGATGTGCACAGACACCAGCAAGTCCGTTGGCAACTCCGTTTTCTTTGCGCCACCCCCCACAACCCCGCAGCACCACCACTGCCCCTTCAACCAACTACCATGCCCTGCCCGCCACGCCAATTTGTCGCCTCCCCTCAAACAAGCTCCCTGCAACTGACTTTTACTGGGATCCGTGCAGAGATGTCCGCCTGCCGGCCCTGATCCCAGCATCACCTTCTCACCTGCCGTCCCGACGCTCCATTCTGCCCTACTTCGTTGCTTTTTTTCTTTTTTTGACTGGGTTGGACCTCAACCTCATGTTGACTCAAAACGCGCTGTATTTGTCCTCTGACCCCCATCGCCTTCTCACCTGCTGTCCCTCTGCCCTGCTCTGCTCTGTCCTGCCCGACTGTTTTGTTTAGGGATGTCCGCCTGGCGGCCCTGACCCACATCGCCTTCTCACCTGCTGTCCCTCTGCCCTGCCCTGCTCTACAACCTGTTTTGCAGGGATGTCCGCCTGGCGGCCCTGACCCACATCGCCTTCGTTCCTCAGACACTGCCGGCCATCGTGGGCCGACTGCGGGACGTCCGGCCTGAGGTGAGGCAGCACGCCCTGCAGGTCTGACTCAGCCAGATGGCTTGAGTCGATGTCACCATCATCTTCATCATCATCTTCATCATCATCATCCCTCCTCCTCCTCCTCCTCCTCCAATCATCCAATCATCCAATCATCATCTAATCATCATCCAATCATCATCATCCAATCATCATCATCCAATCATCATCATCCAATCATCATCATCATCTGCTCCACTTGTCAGGTTCTGAGCCAGCGGGTCTCCTTCCACGAGCTGGCGCCTGACCTCCGCCGACTTCTGCTCGAGTGCGCCATGAACGACCGGTCTGTGGGCACTCCATCCCTTTCTGTCTCGCGCTGCCGCCTGACCTCCGCCGACTCCTGTTGGAGTGCGCCATGAACGGCCGCCACGACATAAGACCAGAACAGTCCACTCGCTCCTTCCGCCATCACACAGCGAACACGGACACACCCTCCACGTTAGCACACTTCGGCACACTCCACAACACCACAGGCATTCCACTCCTTCCGCCACACAACGAACACAGACACACACTCTTTCGCTGGATGACACACACCCTCTACTCGACACCACAATCATCGTCAACCAACCTTTGCCCCCCTCGACCCACGACAGGAACGGCGATGTCCAGTCGGCCTGCGGCCATCTGCTCAGCGTGTGGATGAGCCAATGCGACGATAATCCGTGCCAGGTTCGTGCGACTTGTGTCGCGTCCGTTTTTGTTCTGTGTGGTCACCACTGTGCCCTTTTTTTCTGCCTGCCGACATGCAATTTCTGAAAGTTTGTGTACGGTGCCTTACTTACTGCCGCCCGCCCCGCGGCGTCTCCTGATTTTCAAAATTCTTTTTCGCTCACCGACCGGGGGCTCCCTTTGTCCTCTGATATCTATTCTACTCTTACTCTGATCTCCCTCCGGATCGTCCTCTGATATCTATTCTCTTCTTACTCTGAGCTCCCTCCGGATTGTCCTCTGCTATAATATTCTATTCTTACTCTGATCTCCCTCCGGATTGTCCTCTGATATCTATTCCACTCCCTCTCTGATCTCCCTCCGGATTGTATTGTCCTCTGCTATAATATTCTACTCTTTCTCTGATCTCCCTCCGGATTGTCTGGCGGCGGCACAGTTGCTTGAAAGCCTGGACCGTGCCGCCGCCCCGGCCACCGCCAGCACCACCGCGTCTCTTCTCTCGTCCCTCTGCGCCCTGGCCTCCCCGGCCGCCCCATCTGCCGCCTGCTCGTGCGGCCCGTTCCTCGAGGGCGTCTGTCGGCAGCTGTGCCGCGAGCCGCGTGTCCGCGAGGGCCGGTGCAAGGCGGAGCTGCGGCTGGGGGATGCCCGACTGTGCCCCTGGGAGGCGCTGTTCTGGAGGTGTTGGGTGGAGGCCCTGCTGGAGGGCGAGCAGGTCTGCTGTCGGGGTGAGTGAGGCTTTGGCGCCTGCTGTGGGATGCACTGAGAGGCGGGGTCTAATTTCCGTTGGTAGGCGTGCTCTTTCTGGCTCAGGGGAGCTTTGCTGTTGACTGACCCTTGTTCGATGCTGACCGTTTGTATGTTGGCCTTGTTCACTGCTATTGTTGTTGCGGCCTTATTCTTTTGAGGAGCCGGGCGAATCGTAGTGTGGCATTGTTC
Organism: Paratrimastix pyriformis; assembly: GCA_027972325.1. Taxonomy (NCBI): domain Eukaryota; phylum Preaxostyla; family Paratrimastigidae; genus Paratrimastix; species Paratrimastix pyriformis. Next base: position 19,204 of record JAPMOS010000099.1, on the reverse strand, counting down.
CACCTCACAGAGACATCAAAGTCGCGATGGCCGAGTGGTTAAGGCGAGAGACTAGAAATCTCTTGGGGCTTCCCCGCGTAGGTTCAAATCCTGCTCGCGACGACTGATTTTTTGGATTGTTTTGTGTTGTTGCTGCTGAAACCGTTGTGTGGCTTGCGTATAGCTGTCTTCAAGTATCACCAGTGGTCGTGGGTTCAACTCCCACAGCGGGCGTTTTTTCATTCCGCTTTTTCTCCTTTCTGCCGCACAGACGGAAGCTGTCGCCTCGCTACAGGAGCAGCTCATCCCGCCACTGACCTCCTTCCTGGAGCTGCTGCACCTCCACCTGCAACCTGGGCCCCCCGCCGCCCCATCCTCCGCCCCCATCGGCGGATCCCACGACGACCCACAACAGCATCCCGATGTCCCAACCACCGACGCCCCGCAACCCGAAACACCAAAATCTTCATCCGCATCGCCATCGCCAAAGTCACCACCACCGCCACCAGCACCAGCACCGCCACTCGTGGCGGAGACGGCTGTCGATTGGCGGGTGGTGGGCGAGCTGTTTGCGATGGCGCCGCATCTGGAGTACGAGACGGATGAGGCCGGTAGGCGGACCTGTGTCAGCCAGCTTAGTCTGTTCTCATGTGCTTTCTGTGCTCGCTGCTTCCCTGCTTGCTGTCTGGATGATGATGATGATGATGATGATGATGATGATGATGATGATGATGATGATGATGATGATGATGATGATGATGATGATGATGATGATGATGATGATGATTGGATGATGATGATGATGATGATGATGATGATGATGATGATGATGATGATGATGGTGATGATGATGATGATGATGATGATGATGATGATGATGATTGGATGATGATGATGATGATTGGATGGTGATTGGATGGTGATTGGATGGTGATTGGATGATGATGATGATGATGATTGGATGATGATGATGATTGGATGATGATGATGATGATGATTGGATGATGATTGGATGATGATTGGATGATGATTGGATGATGATGATAATGTTGTTGTTGTTGTTGTTGTTGTTGTTGTTGTTGTTGTTGTTGTTGTTGTTGTTGTTGTTGTTGTTGTTGTTGTTGTTGTTGTTGTTGTTGTTGTTGTTGTTGTTGTTGTTGTTGTTGTTGTTGTTGTTGTTGTTGTTGTTGTTGTTGTTGTTGTTGTTGTTGTTGTTGTTGTTGTTGTTGTTGTTGTTGTTGTTGTTGTTGTTGTTGTTGTTGGTGTTGGTGTTGGTGTTGTTGGTGTTGTTGGTGTTGTTGGTGTTGTTGGTGTTGTTGTTGTTGTTGATCTGCCTGGCTGACCCGAAGCTCCTTGTCGGCACACTATCGTCTGACCTCTGTTCTCTGATCGATGATGAGTCTGTGACCTCTCTGTTCTGTTCCCCGATGACACCCGCAGAGAATCTGCTGGCTGACCCCAAGCTGCCGGAGGACCTGGTAGAACCCTGCCTGACGATGCTCGCCCGGGCCACGACGTGTGTCGATGACTGCGTCCGGTCCGTGGTGGCAATTAATTGATGCGCAAGGACAATGCATTGACACAGACGCGCACCGCACTATGCACAGACGCACAGAGACACACACAAAGAGACACACAGACGCACACACAGAGACGCACACGGATATTTTCACGCGCACAGAGGCGCATTCAAGACACATGTTTTTTGCACCTGTCACGCGCACCCAGTCGTCCGTCCACCTCACCGCCCACTCCATATGGGCCTGCGGGGTCCTCAGATTTTGCGGTGGTGCCCTCTCGACCCTGCTCCCCTTGGACGAGCTCGCTGCCGCCTCCATCGGCGACCTTTCGGGAACCCATCCCGACATGGTCCGTTCACCTTCTTTGATGTTGATGATGATGATGATGATGATGATGATGATGTTGATGTTGATGATGATGATGGTGGTGATGGTGATGATGATGATGATGTTGATGACCGGATGATGATGAGATGGCGGTGATGGTGATGGTGACGATGGTGATGGTGGACAGCTGGATGATGGTGTAGCTGGGTGGTGAGGATTGGGTGATGGTGATTGGTTGTTGGCGGTGCTGATGGTCGATGATCCTGATCTACTGCCAGGATCTGAATTGCATCCACGGCTTGCTGCGCAAACACGCGTTGTCACCGGCTGTGCAGACACATGCTCATTTGTTTTGACACACCACCCAACTGCGGTGCGTCCCCCGCAGGTCTCCGAGCAGGCGGTGCCCAGCTGGGTCCGGGCGCTCGCCATCGTTTCGGCCCTCCTCTCGGCCGCTGGCGCTGTCTGTCTTGCCATCCCGTTCCCCGTCCTTGTGTCCTCCTCTCGGACGCTGGGTGCTGTCTGTCTTGCCCCCATCCCGTTCCCCCCTTATGTCCTGCTCTCGGCCGCTGGCGCTGTCTGTCTTGCCCCCATTCCGTTCCCCGTCCTTCTCGGCCGCTCTTCTGCCCCCATCCCGTTTTTTTGTTCTGGGCATCGATGTCCCCACGTGGTGTCTGCATCCCCGCTGGCCTGTCTCATGCCGGTGATCGTGTCCTGACACGTATGGCTGTGGTGTCGTCTCAGTCATTTGAAAATGTGTCCGTCCTTCCCGTCCAATCCCCACCCCACGATGACAATTTGTGTGGATTCAAAAAAGAATTCACTCTTCTTGGGAGACACTGCAGATTTTTGTACTCCCGTCGTTGCCCTTTGTGTGTCTCATCACCTGCGTTATTCGATTCCCACACCCCGGACCTGCTCCATTTAGCGGATCCCACCCCCGGCTATGGTCCGCCTCCATCGCGGGGTCGTCCTGCCGGCCCTGGCGCACCCGAGCTCCGCACCCGTCCGCCACCTGGCCACGGCCGTGCTCGGCCAGGCATGCTTGGTCACACTGGTCCGCAGATTTTCCACAAACCACCAACCACCACAACAAGAGCACGGCCGGGCTCGGCCAGGCATGCTTGGTCACCCTGGTCCGCAGATTCTCCACAAACCACCAACCACCACAAGAAAACGCAAATGTTCATCCCAGTCAGGAGCAGTCCACAAGAGCACATCCATCACAAGGAGCACAAAGGAGCACAAAGGAGCACAAAGGAGCACAAAGGAGCACACATCGTCGTCAGCTTTCTTCGGCTCTTGCAAAATCCCCAAAGGGCAGCAACGATTTTGGTTCTGACACGAGATTCGTGTCCTCGATGTGTGGGATGAGTGAAGGTCTGGATGAACGAGACAAAATGCACGAACGCTGGATGGCCTGTTGCGATGGTGTGATGATGGCATGCTCTTACCCAAAAATTCCATGAATGCAAGGATGGCCGAGCGGTCCAAGGCGCCAGTAGAGCCAAACATTTCCTTCCGCCGCGGGTGGCAAGGTGGCAAGGTGTCTGGCGAGCAAAATAGACCCCGCCATCGTTTCCGCCATGGGGGGAAACCCCCGGAACCAACTCGTTTTGGGTTCCCATAATTTTTTCCCGCGACGCTATTGTATCCCATAAGTTGTCCGATTTGTTAAGAAATGACACTTTGTCGACCTCGTATCTCCCCAACCGTCCATCAGCGGACGACCCCGTTGCGCGTTTCGTGGTGCCCCATGTGTGGGCTATCGTTTGAGATACGAAAATGGTGTCTGTCACATTTTTCGATTTTCTATAGGGAATCCGAGGCCATGCGGTGAAAATTTTTAACTGAATTTTTTTCAACTTTTTTGATCATATTCATGATCCCCATCATCTAAAACCCTTACTCAGTGATTTTTATGACTATCTGCATGATAGTCGTTGAGCCACCATGGGGCCCCCTTTGTATGGCGACGCGTTTGTCATTCGACGACATCGCCATACAAAGGGGGCCCCATAGCTCAACGACTATCATGCAGATAGTCATAAAAATCACTGAGTAAGGGTTTTAGATGATGGGGATCATGAATATGATCAAAAAAGTTGAAAAAAATTCAGTTAAAAATTTTCACCGCATGATGGCCTCGGACTTATAGAAAATCGAAAAATGTGACAGACACCATTTTCGTATCTCAAACGATAGCCCACACATGGGGCACCACGAAACGCGCAACGGGGTCGTCCGCTGATGGACGGTTGGGGAGATACGAGGTCGACAAAGTGTCATTTCTTAACAAATCGGACAACTTATGGGATACAATAGCGTCGCGGGAAAAAATTATGGGAACCCAAAACGAGTTGGTTCAGGGGGTTTCC
>JAPMOS010000099.1:0-12500 GCA_027972325.1 Paratrimastix pyriformis | reverse complement strand
CAGGAGTTTGGTAACGGCACCAGCCATGTTGATCCCAAAATGATGCGAATCGGGACCCCAATCGCCAAAAGCCGTTCATGTTTTTTTTTTTTTTGCATGAGCATGAGTGTGTGAGTGTGGAGTCAAACCCTGCGATTTCCACAGCCCGTTGAAAAACCACCCTATCAACCAGGCCTCATATCATCATCATCATCATCATCATCATCATCATCATCATCATCATCATCATCATCATCATCATCATCATCATCATCATCATCATCATCATCATCATCATCATCCAATCATCATCATCATCATCATCATCATCATCCAATCATCCAATCATCCTCATCCTCATCATCCTCATCCTCATCATCCTCAGCATCCTCAGCATCCTCAGCATCATCATCATCATCATCATCATCATCATCATCATCATCATCATCAGCATCACCATTCCATCCTCCTCTTTCTGATCCCTCTGACAGGTCACGATGGCTGCCGTCTTGCAGTATGTCATCCACACATGGTCCGAGCCCAGTCCCCCCCCCCCCCCCCCACACACACACATCACCACCACCACCTTCGCCACCCCATCATCACCACCGCCAGGCCCGGGACACACACAGGCACGACATTTTGCCCGATTCGCATACTGGATCTGCCTCTCCTCTCCATCTGCTTTCCGGTATAGACGATCGATCACACACAGACCCAAAAGATCAACACACACGCAGGCACAGAATATCAACGCATAGACACACAGATGATCGACACGCACAGGCACAGAATATCAACAAATAGGCACAGCGACCGACGCACTGGCACAGACTATCGACCCAGTCACTCACCGCCAATCAACCACTCGCACATCCACCATTCTCCCTTTCTTTCTGACACACGCACACATATCTCACCTCAGCATCGCTGTGATGGCGGCCCTTGAGAAGCCGCCCCCGACTGAGGCACAGCCGGCCGACGTCGAGGCAGCTGACCGCGTGAGGCGCCGCGCAAAGGGACGGCAGGCCATGGAAGGAGTGGCACTTGGCCTGCTCATGGAGATGGCAGGCGCTCCCACCGGTCTGCCCCCGCCGTTCAGTATCAATCATCATCATCATCATCATCATCATCATCATCATCATCATCATCATCATCATCATCATCATCATCATCATCATCATCATCATCATCATCATCATCATCATCATCATCATCATCATCATCATCATCATCATCATCATCATCATCATCATCATCATCATCATCATCATCATCCAATCATCCAATCATCATCATCATCATCATCATCATCATCATCATCATCATCATCATCATCATCATCATCATCAGCATCAGCATCAGCATCAGCATCAGCATCAGCATCAGCATCATCATCCAATCATCATCATCCAATCATCAGCATCCAATCATCAACATCTAATCATCAGCATCCAATCATCAACATCCAATCATCAGCATCCAATCATCCAGCATCCAATCATCCAGCATCCAATCATCCTCATCATCATCCGTCATCCAATCAGCATCCAATTATCACCATCACCTATTCTCGCGAATCGGACTGACTAAATTCCACGCCCTCACTACCCCACCACCCCGCAGCCCCCTTCGTGACGGTCTACTCGCGCCTTCTCCGGCTCGTTCCCCTCTCCCATCTCCGCACCCTCGTCCCGCCATCTTCCTCCGACGAGCCCAAAACACCATCCTCAGCCACTCCCCCAGCAACATCCACCGACGGTGCCTCACCCAACCACCACCAGCAGCAGCAAGCCCGGGACGGGGCGGTGGCGAAGGGTGGTGCCGGGGACGGCGCAGATGAGGAGGTGGAGGAATTCGTCAGGCGGACGGAGGTGGTCCGGTCGCTGCGCTGGCTTGCCGGGCGGGTGACTCAGGTTCGCATCGTGCTGTGAATTGTGGGCGCGGGGGTGTGTGTGATTGTGGCTTGCGGGCCGGTGATTCAGGGATCTTGCTGTGGATTGTGTGGGCGCGGGGGGGTGCTGGTGGTGGCTGGCTGTGTGAGGCGGGGGGGTGCTGGTGGTCATGGTCCCATTTGAATGAGCCTTGTACAATGGGTGGGCTGGATGGGTGGAGTGGCGGTGGTCATGGTCCCATTTGAATGAGCCTTGTACAATGGGTGGGCTGGATGGGTGGAGTGGCGGTGGTCATGGTCCCATTTGAATGGGTGGGCTTCACCCCAGAAGGTCGGTGGATGGGTGGGGTGGGTGGTCATGGTCCCATTTGAAGGCGCTTTGTATAAGTTGGGTGGGCTGAAGGTCGATGGATGGGTGGCTGACCAGTTGGATACGTCTTGATGGCCTGGATGGGGTGGCTGGTACCCCGGGATGGGGATGGCTGGATGGGGTGGCTGATATCATCCTCATCACTCATTTCTTCTGGTGCCTCCTTCCGTCGTCTTTCCAACGACAGGGTCATGATCATCCTCATCATCATCGTCATCATCATCATCATATCGCCCAATCATCATCATCACCATCCAATCAGCACCATCCAATCATCATCTCCACCATCACCCACTCCTTCCGTCGTCTTTCCCACTCCAGGGCGTTCGGACCAAAGTCGCCCGCACCGCGATGGACCAATTTCTTGCAAGCCTGCCCTCCCCGCCGCCGCCAACAACATCACCCAGGGCAGCTGCCAGTGATGGTGACGGTGATGATGATCACGAGGACGGGACGGCGGCACGGGTCTGCTGGCAGACGGCGCTGGAGCGCAACGGGGCGCAGCGCGCGGCGGCAGTGGAAGTGGCGAACCGGGGTCCGTGGAACAGCCTCCGAAACCCTGTTGACCCACCCCCAAACCGGCCTTTCACCACCTTTTATGCGGACATGATTATTCCTGGAGCCACTTTCCTTTGGCCCCCCAGACCGGCCTTTCCCCCCTACCTCCCTCCTTTTGCTGATGCATGGTTCCGGGTCCTGGGGCCACTTTCCTTCTCCACCGTGTGAGATTTCTGTACACACTGATCACATCAGCATCACCCCTGTGCCCCCCCATCCCTTGGTCCATTTCGTTCTGCTTGTCTCTCTTGTTCTTGTCACCTGCGCCCTCGCACGAATACACCGACACGTTCTCCCTTCCTGTAACTTCTCCCTCTCCTAACACGCACACACCTCACCTCCCAATCATCCCTCGTTCTTGTTCCCCCTCGCAGCCTTCGCCGCTTTCATGGGCACGAGCCAGAAGCCAGCGGGCAAAGGAGCCGTCAAAGGCAACAGCAACGGGACAGCCAAGCGGACCACCCAGACACCCGCGCGCAAAACAGCCGCCACCCGTCCGTCCTACTAATGTGTGTGTGTGTGTGTGTGTGTGTGTGTGTGTGTGTGTGTGTGTGTGTGTGTGTGTGTGTGTGTGTGTGTGTGTGTGTGTGTGTGTGTGTGTGTGTGTGTGTGTGTGTGTGTGTGTGTGTGTGTGTGTGTGTGTGTGTGTGTGTGTGTGTGTGTGTGTGTGTGTGTGTGTGTGTGTGTGTGTGTGTGTGTGTGTGTGTGTGTGTGTGTGTGTGTGTGTGTGTGTGTGTGTGTGTGTGTGTGTGTGTGTGTGTGTGTGTGTGTGTGTGTGTGTGTGTGTGTGTGTGTGCCCCAGCGCCGCCGACCGACGCCATCGCCCCGCAGCTGCCGACCCCGTGATCGTCTACGCCAATCCCCGCGCCCCGCGGCACGCCGTCCCCGGCGCCATCACTCCGCAACAGTGGGAGCCCCCCTCGTCGTAGCCGGCGCCCCGAGGACAGCGGCGGGCGCCCCTCCCCTTCGTCACACTGGCCGTCGGGGGCCAACAAGGCCTACCTCCAACCCCAACCGGCATACTTTCAGCCTCAGCCCCAGCCCAGGGGCGGTGGAGGCCGCGCCTTTCGGGGCTAACCGCCCCGACAATCGGGAGGCCGGGGTCCCCCCCATGAGGGCCGTCACAACCAGGACCCCGCTGGAGGCAGCGGAAGGGGCGTGATCGAAAGTTCTCCGGCTTTCCCTCCTGCCCCGGGCGAGCCCCGCTTGTCTCCTGGCCTGTTCTCCCTCCGCCGCAGGACCCACCACCCAACCCCCATTTAGCACTGGCGGGGTCGGGGCCCCTGGCGCCGGAGAGCCATGCCCTATCCCCCGGCGACCCGGCCGCGGCCCGCGAGGACGACGATGCCCCGAGTGACGAGGCCCTCCAGCCCCGAGAGGCCGACGACCCGCGCGTCTGGGAAAGAGGCCCCTTCGTCTACATTCTGGTCGGGGCCCACGGACGGAGCTACGTGGGCGCTACCACAGACCCAACGCGGCGCCTCGCCCAACACAACGGGGGCTCGACCGGGGGCCCGGGCCACCCGACAGAATCGCCCCTGGCGCCTGGTGGGACTGGCGGCCGGCCTCGCCTGCTGGCACGAGGCCATCGAGCTGGAGGCCGCTGTGAGGAACCCCGCAGCCGGCCATGGGCAGCCGACATTCACCGGGAGCTCTCGGCCACTGGCAGCCTCGAGGTTCTCCGACAACTCGCACCGAGACGGGGAGCCCGCGCCTACCGCCACGACATCCGGGGGCCGCTGGACTGAGCTCACGCAGGGGACCCGAACCGCCCCGAGGACCCGCGCCGACAAGGAGGAGGCCCAGGCGCGCTTCATCTGGGTGATGGCCGCGACCGACCCTGACGAGGCATCCGCCCGGCTGGAGGCAGGCCTGCGGCCGGAGGGAGCCACCGTGTGAAGGGCCACACCAGGGGAAAGGCCACCCCACCCCGCCGCCCCAACGGGAGATCGCTCTCCGCCAGGTCAAGGAGGCCATGACCCGGGACGGACTCAGCGTGCGCCGGCCCAGAGGCGACGCACCCGCCCTCTGGCGCGCGTGGGACAAGCTCCGCAAGGGGCGGGACGAGTCCCGCCGCGCAGCCGCCGCCTCGCAACTCCACCTTTTCTTCACCGACCGACGTCGACTCCACCGCCTCCTCCTGGCCCCGACACGGTGCACCTGCCCGATCGCCCCGGCGGAACTGCGGCGCCACCATCTGGCAGAGGCGGCGGCGACCCCACCACCCAGCACCAACCCAATCTGGCCGGAGCTGGCCCCACCTCCCCCGCTCGCCGAGACCTCCACCCCGGCCGAGCAGCCCTTCTCGGCCACCGAAATCGCCGAGGCCATCCACAACGCCGACCCCCACTCAGCCCCGGCGCCAGCCGACGCGGCCACGATCCGGGACATCAGACGACTGCTGGACGAAGGCGAGGAGCTGCGTGCCCGGGACGGCCCCCCCTCCCCGTTCATGGCCGCCCTGCTCCACCTCTTCAACATGTGCCTGGCCGAAGGAACAGTCCCGCGCAGCTGGGCCCGGGCCGTGGCCGTCCTCATCCACAAGAAGGGGAAGCCGCCGGAGGAGATCCGGAGCTGGCGCCATGTGGTCCTCACGGCCCAACTCTCGCGAATCTACGGAGCCCTGCTCTCGCGCCGCCTCGAGGACTTCCTGCTCAGGGCCGGCCGGATCAGTGGGGCACAGGCGGGTTTCATCCGGGGCCAGGAGAGCCACTTCTCCGTGCTCCGCTTGCAGGCCTGGATCACCAGGGCCCGCCGTGAGCGCCCCCCTTTCGCGGGCGTACTTTTTCTCGATATCACCAATGCTTTCGGGACCCTGGGGCGGGACGCCCTGGAGGGCAGTCTCCGGTGGGGTGGGGTCCCACCGACACTGCGGCGCGCCATCATGGGCACTTACCGCGACATTGAGATGTGCCTGCCCTTTGAAGGAGAAGCCGGCGCCCCCATCCCGCTGGGCCGTGGCACTCGGCAGGGGACCCTTGAGTCCAACTGTCTTCATTCTCGCGCTGGAGCCGCTACTACATGCGCTCTCCCGGATCGATGGCCTCCTCGTTTTGGCATTTGCCGATGACCTAGCCATGGCCGCGCGCGACAAGGAGGCCCTGACCCGAGCCTTGCGAGTGATCGCGGAGTTCGGGGCCTGGTCGGGCCTTCACCTGAACCTCCCCAAGTGCGCCGCCCTGGTGGCCAGCCAGGGCCGCCAGTGCCCACCTGCGGACGTGGACATCTGCGCGCCGGCCGGCCGGATCCCCCACTGGCCCTGGGCGGGACGTTCCGTTACCTTGGGGTCGAGGTGGGCTGGGAGCTGGACTCGACGCCGGCGCTGGAGGCCGCCCGGATCGAATTCGAAGCTCGCCTCACCGCCATCGGCACATCCCACCTCCCCCCGCTGGCCAAGATCGATACGCTGGCCTCCCTTGCCTTGCCCGTCCTGCAGCATGTCCTCGCTGTCTGCCCCGCCCCCAAGCTGGATGGCTGGGGTCCAACGGAGCATCCGGGACTCGTGCAACAACTGGCTATTGAACCCCGAGAGATGGCGCCCACCCGGAAACGCTGGTGCCTGCCGGGCATGCCGGAGCTCCTGCTCTTCACTCCTGCCGCGCATGGGGGCTGGGGGCCCCGCTTGGACCGGCTCGAGGAGACCCTCAAACTCGGACTGATCGGCCGGATCCTGATACCACCGACCGACCCCGCGGCTCGCGAGCACTGGGCCGCGGCAGCAGTCCCCTGGCAGAGGAGTTCCGGCACCGAGAGCACCACGGGGGACACGAGGCACCGGCCAACAACTGGGACCTGTGGACCTGGGTGGCCTGGTACGAAGACCGACGGAAGATCCGCATCGGTCGCATAGCTGGACGATGGGCGGTCCAGCAGCGGACCATCCGGGCATCCAAGCTCTTTTCCCGAAAGGCACCGGAGCGCCACCCGGCCCTCAACAAGCTGACGGAGCTCCAGACGTACCTCTGCTGGCTGAGCACGGTCCCGCGAAATGCGGCGCTCCTCTTCACGGACGGATCGTTCCAACAAGGACAGGGCGGCGGCGCCGCGGCAGTGCTCATGACCCGAGACCGGACGACCGCGGCCGCCGTGCGCCTCCACAGGCGCGGGGAACGGCGACGCGGAGCTAGCCGCGCTGGAGCTCGCCGCGGCCACCATCAAGTCCGCCCGGGCCGACGGGCGCCTCCTCCCACACCAGCCGGTGGCCATCTGTGCGGACAGCCAGTATGCCCTGGGCGCTGCGGGGTGGACGCGAATCCAGTTTGCGCACGCGCGGGTGCTGACCTCCGGGAGGCCCTCCAAGTGGCCAAGCCTGTGGTCCTCCGCTACGTCCCGGCGCACGTGGACCGGATCCCGGGGCCCTGGTGATCCCTCCATCCCTGGCAACCAGCTGGCCGACCGCCTGGCTGAGGCGGCGCGCCTCGGGGACCACCAGACAGAGGGGCATCCAGGCCACATTCCCAACACAAGAGCTTTGCGGCCCAATCGGCCCCGCCCAGTGGCCCTCAGGCCCAGCCGAGTCCCCATTGCCCTTCGCACAAATTCCTCACACGCTCACTGCTCACGACCCTGGCAAGGCTGGCCCACGAGGAGGAGGAGGCACGCGACTGGCTGGCGTGTCCGTACGCCTACCACCCACTTGAACCCATCTCGGCCCGGGTCAGCAACACCTGGTGGACCAGGCGCGGCGAGCCACTCTCCACGGTGCGCAAGCTGTGTGCAGCCATGCCAGGCCTTCTGGGGGGTCAATCAGGTCAAGGCCCGGCTCGGGGGGGGGCCCGCGCTCGTCCATTCGGGTGCGGGACCGTGGAGACCCAGAGCCACCTCCTGGGGGCTGCCGCCACTTCCGGCTATTCTATGTGAAGCGCCATGACCAGGTGCTCCGGGCCTTGGCCAGGGCCTCACGGCCGCCGGCCTGAAGGTGGTCGTCCACGACTCGGCAGCCAACGCACGCAAGGCAACCCAGATCCCGGAGGAGCTCCAGGCGCGAATCCCGGCCCACCTGCGCCACCTCCGACCCGACCTGCTGGTGTGCCCCGGCGAGGGAGGGCCGGAGACCCCACTGTCATCGAGCTGGCCGTCACCACTGCCGTGCGGGACGAGGACCTGGCAAAAGCGCGGGACGGGAAGCTCGCCCAGTATCGGGGCTACTGCCAGGCGGCGGGTTCGACAACCGAGCCCTTCTTCGGGGCCACCGGGTGCATCCGGGACAGTCGGTTCGGGACCTCCTCCAGCTCGTCCCTGGCACTGAACACAAGCTCTGCGAGGCCCTGCGGAGGATCAGCGGGGACTTGACGCGGAGCATACTGGCACTGTTCCTCATGCGCGACAGTGACCGCAGGGACCGAGCCAGCACCCAGATCCACCGCCCGGCCGCAGCCCCAAGTGGATTTCTCCATCCCCCTACGACACCTTCACGGGTCGCCCTGATCCGCGCAGGGTGGGACGAGCCACGACAGCGATAGGGGAGGAGGACGCCGCCAGTAAGATTTCGTGCGTTTTTTCCTCTTAGCACTGTATACCCAACAGGCTCAAAGATCATCATGTGTGTGTGTGTGTGTGTGTGTGTGTGTGTGTGTGTGTGTGTGTGTGTGTGTGTGTGTGTGTGTGTGTGTGTGTGTGTGTGTGTGTGTGTGTGTGTGTGTGTGTGTGTGTGTGTGTGTGTGTGTGTGTGTGTGTCCTGGCGACAGCACCTCAAACTCGCCTTTGAGTGCGCTCTTCTTCAAATGAGCTCTTCGGGCAACCTCCGCCACTTCAATGGCTTCAATGCCAGCGAAGAAGCACGAGAATGGTCTCGCCTGTCGTCCGTCACCACTATGAGAAAGATGCTGATCATCTCGCCCGACATCCGCTATATGGTTGATTTCATTGCCAGTATGTTCTAAGGAATCGGGAATTTATCGTCCTTCTTTCCGATGCTTTCCACCAACATTGAGATGCTCGATGGTTACGATGAATTCAAGAAGGACCCACATTACCGGGGCATTGAGAAATTCAAAATCAATCGGAACCCAGCCTGAAACCTAAGAAAGCATCGCAGACCGCCAGCTAAAAAGAATCCCGGAACCGCCAGCATCAGATCATGCCATCACACCGACCTGACTCCGCTGCAAAGTTGAGTCTGTAGTGCTGTCTCGAGCATCGTTGACAGCCTCCATCACCACCGCCAGCATTCGCACCACGACAGGCAAACGACACCGTCCACAACCATCGGCGCCGGCTCCCCTTGTGCCCCCCGCCGCTGACCCTACGGGCCCGTCATCCTCTGGAAGCTGTTCCCGTGCAGTCGTGCCCGTCCCAGTGAAGACGGTTTCCGTGGTGCTGCCTGACTTGGGGACCCTGGCCCACCAGCTGAGAGCACGCCGCTGTCGCCGGAGATGAGCACTTTGGCGACAGTACCCCATCCACGACATTTACGGTCGCCCTGATCCGCGCAGGTGGGGACGAGCCACGACAGCGCGATAGCGAGGACGCCCAGTAAAATGCGTTTTCCTTTAGCACTGTATACCCAACAGGCTCAAAGATCATCATGTGTGTGTGTGTGTGTGTGTGTGTGTGTGTGTGTGTGTGTGTGTGTGTGTGTGCGCAGCGTGTGTGTGTGTGTGTGTGTGTGTGTGTGTGTGTGTGTGTGTGTGTGTGTGTGTGTGTGTGTGTGTGTGTGTGTGTGTGTGTGTGTGTGTGTGTGTGTGTGTGTGTGTGTGTGTGTGTGCAGTGTGTGTGTGTGTGTGTGTGTGTGTGTGTGTGTGTGTGTGTGTGTGTGTGTGTGTGTGTGTGTGTGTGTGTGTAAAAGTGTGTGTGTGTGTGTGTGTGTGTGTGTGTGTGTGTGTGTGTGTGTGTGTGTGTGTGTGTGTGTGTGTGTGTGTGTGTGTGTGTTGTGTGTCTGTGTGTGTGTGTGTGTGTGTGTGTGTGTGTTGCGTGTGTGTGTGTGTGTGTGTGTGTGTGTGTGTGTGTGTGTGTGTGTGTGTGTGTGTGTGTGTGTGTGTGTGTGTGTGTGTGTGTGTGTGTGGTGTGTGTGTGTGTGTGTGTGTGTGTGTGTGTGTGTGTGTGTGTGTGTGTGTGTGTGTGTGTGTGTGTGTGTGTGTGTGTGTGTGTGTGTGTGTGTGTGTGTGTGTGTGTGTGTGTGTGTGTGTGTGTCCTGGGATGGAGTCCTCCGGGTAGTAAAGACGACAAGCCGCCCTGAAGAAAGGCTGGTGAAAATCCCCCACAGTCCTTTCAGGCTGAGGTCAGGAGCTTCCAACGGCACCGCTTACTAGTGGACGCACCCGATTTGGCTGGTGGTCCGCGTTTCACCCACCTTGCTTGGCATTCCGCTGAAACACCTCGGACCTGCGTGTCAACGATGGCCATCCGGAGTGGGAGTCCCGTGACCGAAAGTGGAGGTTCCGGCCCGACCGTCACCCTGAAACGGCCGAGAGGACTGTCGAGCTGAACCGTCTGACGGAGCTCGGGCAGACGTGGAGGGTGGGTCTGGGGCCGACCGCAAGAAGAAGCGGACCCCCAGCCCGAGGAGGACGCGGCTGGGCACCGGCACGCGGTCCTGGGGTGGTGACAGGAACAGAACGAGGCACACAGGAGACACCTGCTCTCGCTGGCTGTGCAGGGCCGGTTTCTGCACTGGGATGAGTGCATGCATCAGGACCTCTCATGGAGCCGGCTCATCTATGACATGCCCCGGCCCTTGTCAAGTTCTATCTGAATGCCACCTTGACACTGTCCCCTCCCCCGAACCTGGACCCGATGGTGGAAAACGGTGGATGACCGTTGCGCACTGTGTGGGAAAGCGCACTGTGGGCTCTTTCACATCTTGAGCTTCTGTAAAAGCACTCGAGCAGGGTCGATTCACGTGGCGTCACAATCACGTCTTGACCCTGGTTGCCGGTGCGATCCGGGACAAGGTGGAGAAATCCCGCACTCTGGCCCCCGTCAAGTGGGGTATCCGTTTTGTCAAGGCCGCTGCTGTTGCGGCTGCCCCTGTCCCTGTCCTGCCCTGTCCCTGGCCCCGTCCCTGCTGCCCTGCTCCTGCTCCTGCTCCTGCTCCTGCTCCTGCCCTGCTCCTGCTCCTGCTCCTGCTCCTGCTCCTGCTCCTGCTCCTTGCTACTGCTGCTGCTGTTGCTGCGGCTGCTCCGGCTCGAACCCGTGCCTGTGTCCGTTTCTGTGAAAGCTGTTGCTGTGGCCGCAGCCAAAGCCCCCGCCCCGGTCCCTGCTCCTGCTCCTGTTCCTGCCCCAGCTGCTCCAGCTGTCCCGCCTGCTCCCGCCCCTCGCGCCCATGTCCCTGTCCCCGCCCCTGCTGCCGTCCCTGCTGCTGCCCTGAGCTTACTTGATCTGGCCCGTGACTGGGTGATGCTGCCCGATTTCCGAATGGTGTTCCCCTGATGCTGCACTGGGGTGCCGGCACCCAGCAGCGCCCGGACCTGGTGCTGCGCTCGAGAAAGATTGTGCTCCTGGAACTTACAGTCCCCCGGAGCACAATGTGAGTGCGGCACACGAGCGTAAACAGCCCGCTATTTGGCCCTGACCCGCGACCTGGCGGTGAAGGGCTGGACGGTGGAGCTGGTCCCCTTCGAGGTGGGCTCCATCGGGTTCCTGACACGTTCTATCATGCCATGACCCGGCTGCTGGGCATTGGCTCCAAAACCCTCCACCTCGATCTCTGACACTGTCCTGCGCTGCAGTTACTGGATCTTCCTGTCCCGGGCGACCAAGTGTGGACCCCATGGGCGATCCATCTGTAACTCAGCTGCCTGTCCTGACCCGTGTCCCTTGTCCCCTGTCCTGTCCCGTCCTGTCCCCTTGCTCGTCCTGTTGTTTTGCTCGTCCCGTCCCTGTGTGTGGCCGGGGATCCCCGAGGTGGTGGCACTGCCCCAGCGCTCCGATCAGTAGGCTCATTCTGGGTGCCACTACACTTTCCGGATCCACTCCCGTCTCGGGATGGACCGTTTTCTTCTTCCTGTCCCTACTTGCCCCCACACTCTCCACACCCCGGCCCGTCCCGTCCCGTCCCGTCCCGTCCGTCCCGTTCTTCACCGTCGCCCTCTGTGCTACGTGCGGCCTGTCCTGGTCGTGCTGTCCCTACGTCCCGTCCCTGGTGCGCCGTCCCGTCCCGACCCGTCCTGTTCGTTGCCGTCCTGTCCGTCCGTCGTCGATGCTCGCCATCATTCTACTTGCGCACCCAATCGAAAAGGTCTGTGTCATATGCTCCGATTGCCCCTTGTCTTGCCTGTGTCGACCCCTTTGGCGCGACACATGCTGCTGCCGTGCGATGTGGTGAGAGCGTGAGCTGTCCATCCACACCATGTGACGGATCCCTTGTGGGTCCTGATTTCCGGTCTCGGATGTTGACGTGCTCTTCCGCCTGAGCGCTTTGCCGTTGACTGACCCTTGTTCGCTGCCGCCTGCTTGCGTATGTTGGCTTGGTGGACACTGCTTGACTATGGCGCTTCCCTCGTGGACTGTGCCTACATTTTTGCGGTGTCTCTCTTCCTCTTTTCAATGTGTGTGTGTGTGTGTGTGTGTGTGTGTGTGTGTGTGTGTGTGTGTGTGTGTGTGTGTGTGTGTGTGTGTGTGTGTGTGTGTGTGTGTGTGTGTGCGGTGTGTGTGTGTGTGTGTGTGTGTGTGTGTGTGTGTGTGTGTGTGTGTGTGTGTGTGTGTCTGTGTGTGTGTGTGTGTGTGTGTGTGTGTGTGTGTGTGTGTGTGTGTGTGTGT
>JAPMOS010000098.1:57500-144007 GCA_027972325.1 Paratrimastix pyriformis | reverse complement strand
ATATCATCATCATCATCATCATCATCATCATCATCATCATCATCATCATCATCATCATCATCATCATCATCATCATCATCATCATCATCATCATCATCATCATCATCATCATCATCATCATCATCATCATCATCATCCATCATCATCCATCATCATCATCATCATTCTACATATTACAAATGAAAACAGGGACGACTTTTCGGGGAAGGAACTGAGGTGGCCTTCCAAAAAATCTGCTGTAAAATCCCAGGGCTCTCCCCCCCCGGCACCGACCCGACCCTACGGCAGTTGGTATTTTTAGTCCTCATGCCGTCGGACTTTGCCAACTTAGGGGCAACACGCCATTTGCCAGGGAGAGTGCAGCCGTCATCACACCCTATGTGTTCGGGACCGGCTTACCGCAGCACTGCGGGGACGTCCACAGGCCACAGTGGTATCCTGGAGAGCGCACCGTGTTGTTGGAGGGGTCCGGCCAGCTGTCCGTGCGGCTCGGTCACCGTGGACCAGCACTCGAGAGAACCCGTCGCAAGGCCGGGATGGAGGGGCATTCATCAGGGGATCGCCAACCTTGACCGGGCGGGCCATTGTGCTTCGGGTCTCCAAGCGGGTTCGGGCGGTGGTGGGCTAAGCTAGGCATCAAGGGCAGGGGCCAGAGAGCGCTACCATGATTCGCACCGATTTCGCAACGATTTCGCAACATTTTCGCAACAGTGTTGTCCGGACAACGATCGCACCTGAAGGTGGGGCCGGACGCAGCCTGGCGCCACAGGCGCATGAGAGCCTACCAGGTCTACTAAGCCTACTGTGTCTTGCGGCATTTCGGCTTTCGGCCCTTCGGCCCCTCCGACCCCATCTTCACAAGTCCCCGGGGTGGCCCTTATACCCTTACTTGGGAGGCACCCCAAAAGTATGGGAGGCACAGGAAAAAATTATGGGACCAAAATTAAAGTCCAAAAATTCAAATGACCGGAGAGGGTCGGCGACCTTACCGTTCGCTGGAGGGACCCATAAATCCACCAAACTGTGTCGTGGTGGCCCCTAGGTCAACCTTCCCGGGGGATAGCCACCAAGGTCGAAAATTCAAACAGGCTCAGACGGGTCGAAGGATGGCGACCTCAGCAGTCGTTCGGGCCACCTTGCCCGATCATCGCAGGGTGGTCGCGATCGACTCCAGGGCAACCCTCTCCGGGGGATAGCCACCAAGGTCGAAATTTCAAAGTGGTTGGGCAGGCCGGCGACCACACCGTTCGCTGGAGGGACCCATAAATCCAGCGAACCGTGGTCGGTACCGGCCGCCGATCGACCTCCCCGGGGATAGCCACCAAGGTCGAAATTTCGGAGGGAGTTGGTAAAGGCCGGCGACCTCACCGTTCGCTGGAGGGACCCATAATCTAGCGAACCGTGGTCGAGGTTGCCCGCCGATCGACCCTTCCCCGGGGATAGCCACCAAGGTCGAAATTTCAAACGGGGAAGGACGGCGACCTCACCAGTCGTTCCGGCCACCCTGCCATATCCCGCAGGATGGTCGCGTCGACTCCAGGTCAACCCTTCCCCGGGGAGATAGCCACCAGATTGAGAGCGTAACGAAGCGAGCCTGCCCGACTTGTCATCATCATCATCCTTCCTCCTCCTCCTCCTCCTTGCGCGCCCCTGACAGGCCCGGACCTTGTCGAGCTCCTGAAGGAGGCCAACACCGTCCTGCCGCCCCTCTTCCTGGCCGCCCTCTACCTCTCCGTCTCCGTTCCCATCCCGACCCTCACCCTTCCGACTCCTCCGCTCGGCCCCACTCTTGCCCTGAGCGCATCAACGGAGGCCCTCCCACCGGCCCCCTCGCCCTCACCAGCAGCCGAGAGTCCTGCCGGCACAGGACCGGCCGGCTCGCCTACCCCGCGACCACCCATGCCCGCGACGAGCACCCTGCACCATCCCCTGCCCCGCCTCGCGGCCTCCCCCCGGTCCCCAGCCCCGCCAGCCCCTTCGCCAGCTCCCTGCTGGTTCCTGCCCCGTGCCCTCCCCGCCCTCCGCCCGCACTCCGCTCGCCCCCTTTTCCGGGGCCAGTGCCCGTTCGGACCGCTCGACCGGCCGCCACGAGGCGGTGGGCGAGGTGCGCTATCGGCCCGGGATTACCGCCTTTCGGAACGCCCTGTTGCGGGTCTTTGATGGGGTCGTCCAGGCGACCCAGGGGCTGCCCGTGTTCGAAGTGGCCTTTGCCCCGCTGTCCCACTTTCGGCCACATCTGGGGTGCTGAAGGCCACGGATCCCTTCGGTCGGTACCCCATGTGGCACACCCCACCCCTCATTCACCCACCTCCCCGCCGTCCGGGTGGGGAATCGCAAACCGCACGCCACTCAGAAATCATGGAGGATGAAAGTCGTCGTCGTCGTTGTTGTTGTTGTTGTTTTTGACAAAATCGGACCAATCGTGTTTTGGATGAAAGCGCAAAGAAAGGGTCCACACCGTTTGTTGAATATTCATTAATGCTTATATATATTTTCTGGTGGTTTTCCAGACTTCGGTCGCCCAGGCACTGGACAGCATCCGACTCATTCTTTCCATTACGTTTTGACCCCAGAGCAACTTCACTCAACCCCCCCACGCACACACCTTTTGGACACGGGTGGTGGGACCTCATGTTTGATCAAACGCACTCAGAAAGGAGAATTTCAACATTTCAATATGATTTATCTGAATTTTCCGGTGGGTTTTTCCGGCCCCCCCCCCCCCCCCCCCCCCCCCCCCCCCCCCCCCCCCCAGTGGTGCAAACCCGCCAGGAGGTCGCCCAGGCGCTGGACAGCATCCTCTACACGCCCACCCTGCTCTCGCGGTACTTCGACGTCTATCGGCCCATGCTAGCCTGCCCCGGAGGCCCCTCGGCTTATCTGCAGGAATGGAAGGAGCGTCTGGCCAAGCCACATCCGGCCCCCAAGGGCACCAAGACGCTGCCCGCACCCAGGGTCCGTCGCCGCCCTCGAGAGGGGCAGGCAGGCTGAAGAAGTGGATGGTGGCGGATGGGGCGGTGGATGGTGATGGTGATGGTGATGATGATGATGATGACTGGATGATGATGACTGATGATGATGATGATGATGATGATGATGATGATGATGATGATGATGATGATGATGATGATGATGATGATGATGATGATGATGATGATGATGATGATGATGATGATGATGATGATGATGATGATGATGATGATGATGATGATGACGATGATGATGATGATGATGATGATGATGATGATGATGATGATGATGATGATGATGATGATGATGATGATGATGATGATGATGATGATGATGATGATGATGATGATGATGATCGACGGGCCGACTCCGGCCGCCGGGTCGCCGCTCTGCGCTTTCGATCGGTACACGACGAGGGCCCCAAGGGGCAAACAGCCTGAGGTACGCCTGCTGGATGTGCCCCGAGGCTCGGACCACGAGGTGGCCTTCATCACCCACCCCGAGGCCATCGAGACGGGCCCTGCCTCCGCGGGTGAGGGCCCACCCCGGGGAGGCGAGGAGGCCGAGGGGCCGATGATTATCGGACCCACCCTGGAGGAGTTCTGCCTGGAGGTGGAGAAGCACAGGCAGATGCAGCGTTCGGTGGATGACGAGTTCCGTTGCTGCCCGCGCCGAGCATCATCATCATCATCATCATCATCATCATCATCATCCAATCATCATCCAATCATCATCATCATCATCATCATCATCATCATCATCATCATCATCATCATCATCATCATCATCATCATCATCATCATCATCATCATCATCATCATCATCATCATCATCATCATCATCATCATCATCATCATCATCAAGTCATCATCATCATCATCATCATCATCATCATCATCCAGTCATCATCATCATCCAGTCATCATCATCATCATCATCCAGTCATCAATCATCATCCAGTCATCATCATCCAATCATCATCATCCAATCATCATCCAATCATCATCCAATCATCATCATCATCCAATCATCAACATCCAATCATCATCATCATCATCATCATCAACATGATTCATCATCAGCATCAACATGATTCATCATCATGATCAACATGATTCATCATCATCATCCAATGGCTTGCTCTGTCCCGCCCTGTGGTTCCCCCCGCCCCCTCCTCACCCATTCCATGGTTTGCTCTGTCCCGTCGTGGTTTCCCCCTGCCCAGCCTGCCGGAGAACACCGAATTGGGCCTGCTGGTCATCAGCCTGCACGAGGCCAAGGAGGGCGTGCGGGACGCGGGACGTCGGTTGGAGCAGCTGACCCTCTCCATGCTTGCCGAGACGGCCCGCCAGGAGTGCGCCGACATCCACGTGCCGTGATATGATCATGATGATGATGATGTATGATGTATGATGATGATTTGATGATGATGATGACTGATGATGATGATGATTGATGATGAATGATGAATGATGGACTGTGACTGCGACTGCGCCCAGTCTCCCAATACACCTCTGTCTGTCCTTGTCCCGACCGCTGCCTCGCTAGGTTCGAGGAGTACGACAAGTGCCTCGCCCGGCCACTGGCCACCCCCGAGGACCTGGTCCAGCTCAACGCAGGTCTGCCCATCACCCGCCTGCATCCTGCCACACGCAAAATCCGGAAATCATCATCCAATCATCATCATCATCATCCAGTCATCATCATCATCATCATCATCATCATCATCATCATCATCATCATCATCATCATCATCATCATCATCATCATCATCATCATCATCAGCATCATCATCATCATCATCATCATCATCATCATCATCCAATCATCATCATCATCATCATCATCATCATCAGCATCATCAGCATCATCAGCATCATCATCATCATGCCTCATATCTCTTGTTCCTGCGACCCCACCCCCCAGACATTGCGCGAATTCAAGAGGAGGAGCCGATGGTCGATGCCCGCATTCGCAGCATGTCGGCCAAGTATGAGGCCCTCGAGAGCTTCTTCTACGATGTGGACCCGGCCCTGAGTATGCTGCGATGGGTCTGCCGCTAGGGCAGTTGAGGCCTTCAGATCGGGAGACATCATCATCATCATCATCATCATCATCATCATCATCATCATCATCATCATCATCATCATCATCATCATCATCACCCAATCATCATCATCATCATCATCATCATCATCATCATCATCATCATCATCATCATCATCATCATCATCATCATCATCATCCAGTCATCATCATCATCATCCTCTTCCTCATCATCATCATCATCATCAGCATCATCATCATCATCATCATCAGCATCCAATCATCATCAGCATCCAATCATCATCATCATCCAGTCATCATCATCATCATCCTCTTCCTCATCATCATCCCACGACTGGCGGTCACCCTACAGGACACCCTGGCCCTGCCCAAGCGGATCAAGATGGCCATGACCAACATCCAGGGCACCTCGCGTCTCTCCCGGTCGAAGATGATGGAACGACTTGAACAGCAGCAGGTCCGCCCCTGTGTCCTCTCTTCCCTCCCCCACGCCCCTGCCCTGCCACACCCTGTATGTCTGTATGCATCAGGGAGTCTCTCGGAACGCCACGCGCAATCACCCACTCGCTGACCCACATGAAAACACAGCCGACACGAGACACACACGAGACACACCTCGAGCAGCAGCCGGTCGGGGGGACCGCCAAAGCCCTTGATCTCACCCCTTCCTTGCCCCCCAGCACCCTTTCTCCCATCTCGGCCGACCCGCGACCCCCCGCACACCGCGAGCTGCATCCTGAGACCCACAACGACACACGACAACGACACACGACAACGACACACGACAACGACACACGACAACGACACACAACAACGACACACAACAACGACACACAATGACCCATACAACGACACATCTTTTTTTCTTTTTGGATCGCGCAGCGCGAGCTGGCCGAGAACATTCGCATCCTGGCGGCCGAGGCGGCCACGTACGAGACCCACAACGACCTCGAACAGGCCGAGAAGATTGGCGAGCAGGCGCGCATGGTCGAGCGGCGGATTGAAGGCCTGGTCGAGCAGAGCAATAAGTTGGGACGACATGAGGAGCTGTTCCACATGACCCGCACCGAGCACCCGGCCTTGCTGCCCCTGCTGCGCACCTTCACGCCCGTGGCCGAGCTGTGGAAGGTCCGCAACGGGGACGTGTGGCTGGTGATGATGATGATCATGATGATGATGATGATGATGATGATGATTGGATGATGATGATGATGATGATGATGATGATGATGATGATGATGATGATTGGATGCTGATGATGATGATGATGATGATGCTGATGATGATGATGATGATGCTGATGATGATGATGATGATGATGATGATGATGATGATGATGATGATGATGATGATGATGACAGGATGATGATGATGACAGGATGATGTAGGCATCCACTCACGGCCCCTCTACTCTCTTCTCCACACCCCGCGTGATGTCGCCAGTCTGCAGCCGACTGGTCGGACAATTACATCAAGTGGCTCGACACGCCCTTCAAGGCCGTTGATGCGGCCATGATGGACCGCTACACGGCGGCTCTCGAGAGCCAGTCGGTTAAGATGATTCGCAGGTTCCGGGGTGCCAAGGAGCCCCTGATGCAGGCCGCCACCGAGTTGAAGGCGAAGGTCCCGTTCCCCCGAGCCATCATCCATCATCCATCATCCATCATCATCATCATCATCATCATCATCATCATCATCATCATCATCATCATCATCACCACCACCACCACCCTCCTCCTCAACCCACTACGATCCACAGGCCAATGCCTTCCAGCAGCGGCTGCCGATGATCACCCGGCTGCGCCATCCGGGCATCAAAAGCTACCACTGGGCCATGATCAGCACGGCCGTCGGAACAACGATCGACCCGGACGCCGACACCACCCTGGGTCAGCTGCTCGAGATGAACCTGGAGCGGTGGGGCCCCCAGATTGACGCAATCACTGAGCGGGCCATGGCCGAGTATGCACTCGAGGTCCGTGCATCATCATCATCACCACCACCATCATCATCATCATCACCATCATCATCACCGTGCGGGCCATGGCCGAGTATGCACTCGTGATCATCGTCATCATCGTCATCATCCAAGCATCCAAGCATCCGATCATCATCCAGTCGTCGTCGTCATCATCATCCAATCATCATCATCATCATCATCATCACCATCACCATCACCATCATCACCATCCACCACCACCACCACCACCATCATCATCATCATCATCATCATCATCATCATCATCATCATCATCATCATCATCATCATCATCACCACCATCACCATCACCATCATCACCATCATCATCAACAGGTCAACCTGGACCGAATGTATACCGACCTGACTGCGGCCTCGTTCGACGTGACCCCCTACGCTGACTCGGAGACCTTCATCCTGAAGAGTGCCGACGAGGTGTTGGGCATGATCGATGACCAGCGGATCACCGTGCAGACCATGCTCAACTCGCCCCTCATCGCCCAGTTCGAGGTCCGGCCCCGCCCCCGCCCCCGCCCCCGCCCCCGCCCCGCCCCCGCCCCCGCCCCCGCCCCGCCCCCGCCCCGCCCCCGCCCCGCCCCCGCCCCCGCCCCCGCCCCGGGCGAAATCTCTCCCGCCGGCATCCAACCACAGAGAGATGTGGTGGGGATTTTCACTTTCTGGGTTTTGTGTGGGTTTTGATGATGAAGAGAAAGTGAGTCCGTCTCACTCCTCCGGAGGAAAATTCGAAGAGTCAGGTTTTTTTTTTTTGCGAAACGCGCCAGATTTTGTCTGGCGACTTTAAATTTTCAAGGCAAACTCTGTCTTTCTTCATAGGCTTCAACAAATTTTACCGCTTTTCATCTCCAAAAAATACATTTACCGAAGTTTACCATTTCTCTCGAAATGGACGTCCTCCCCCCTTTCATTTGGATCAATCCTCTAAATCAAGCTCATTGCTCATACACTTCTGTTCCTGTTTCTCTTGTCCACGCACACATTCACCCCCCCAGAAACGCACCCGGGAGTGGCACGCCACCCTGGGCCGGGTCCGGGCCCTCGTCCTCGAGTGGCTGCAGTGCCAACGGCAGTGGATCTACCTGAGACCCATTTTTGCCTCGCATGACACACAGCAGCAGCGGCCCAACGAGGCACGCAAGTCTGTCCGGCCAGACACTATTTTCCCGTTACTTCGTTCCTTCTTTACTCGACACACAGACACACACAGACACACAGACACACAGCAGCAGAGGCCCAACGAAGGCACGCAAGTCTGTCCGGCCAGACACACACAGACACACAGACACACAGACACACAGACGCAAGAGACGACACACGGACACCGAGACAGACAGAGACACATACGACACATACGACACACACACGACACACAGACACTGAGACAGACACGACACACACACACGACACACGACACACACGACACACAGACACTGAGACAGACGCGACACACACGACACACACGACACACACGACACACAAGACACACACACCGACACACAGTGACATTCGTGCTGTCTCTTCTACCTCTCTGGTTTTTGTTTTATTTTCCCGTTACTTCGTTCCTTCTTTACACGACACACCGACACACAGACGACACTGAGACAGACACGACACACACACACACGACACACACACGACATAGACACACAGAGAGAGACACAGAGACACTGAGACACCCCTCACACACACCTCCTGTACAACATACACGCTCACACGCACGCGCGTACTGTCCTCCTTCCTTGCACACCCAGGTTCAATGCCGTTGACAGTGCCTGGCGGAAGATCATGGCCGGTGTGCATGCCAACTCGCATGTCCTGGTCGTCTGCGGCTCGCAGGGGAAGAGTCGGATCTACGACAGTCCGTGCGCCCCCTTTTTGCATCTCCCAATCATCAGCATCATCATCCAGATCATCATCCAGATCATCATCATCATCATCATCATCATCATCATCATCCAGTCATCATCATCATCCAGTCATCATCATCATCATCATCATCATCATCATCAACATCATCAACATCATCAACATCATCAACATCATCCGATCCATCATCATCCAGTCATCCAGTCATCATCATCATCCAATCATCATCATCATCAACCAATCAATCAATCAATCAATCAATCAATCATCCAATTCATGGGACATGCACTCACCCCGCATCTGCTCACCCAACCCCTATTCCGCACCCTCTCGCCCTTCCCATCCCCCCACGGGGTTCGCAGGCTTCGTTGAATGCAACAGCCTTCTGGAGCAGATTCAGAAGGGGCTTGTGGTCTACCTCGAGGCCAAACGGGCCGCCTTCCCGCGGTTCTACTTCCTGTCCAATGAGGAACTCCTCGACATTCTCTCACAGACCAAAGGTCTGGCTGCTTGTGTCCGCCCTCTGCGCGCTTGCTCCTGTCCGTCCCCCGTTTGGTTTTTGAAAATATTGTCCTTTTTCATCGTCATCATCATCATCATTGTGGGGGGTGTGTAGAAGGGCACGCGCCACACGCACTTTTGGTGGACATCTTTTGAACACACCGTTCTTTGTCGGACATGATTCAAGCGCCTTCAGAAACGGGGGGGGGGGGGGGGGGAAATTGGTGGTGGGAAGGAATCAGTCATTTAATTAATTTTCTGTCAATGTTCATATTTTTCTCACGATCCGCTTGTGCTGCCCCCCCCCCCCCCCCGGTCGCGCCTGACCACAGACCCCAGAACGTGCAACGACACCTGCCCAAATGCTTCGAGGGCATCCGCTCGCTCAAGTTCGGCGAGGCCAACGTCATCCAGGCCATGTGTTCGGCCGAGGGGGAGTCGATCCCCTTTGCCCAGGTCCGCCGCCTTCTTCTCCCAGCGCGCAAATGTGATGGATGATGATGATGATGATGATGATGATGATGATGGTGGTGGTGGCTGGTGATGATGATGATGATGATGATGATGATGATGATGATGATGATGATGATGATGATGATGATGATGATGATCAGGATGATTGGATGCTGGTTGATGCTGCTGCTGCTGACGCTGACGCTGACGCTGACGCTGACGCTGACGCTGACGCTGACGCTGACGCTGACGCTGACGCTGACGCTGACGCTGACGCTGACGCTGACGCTGACGCTGATGCTGACGCTGACGCTGATGCTGACGTCTTTCTTGCTTTGTTCATGTCCGTTCCCCCCCAGCCCATCGAGACCCTGGGACTGTACATCTTTCTCTGTTTTGTTATATCATCATCATCATCATCATCATCATCATCATCATCATCATCATCATCATCATCATCATCATCATCATCATCATCATCATTCGATCATCATCATCATCATCATCATCATCATCATCATCATCATCATCATCATCATCATCATCATCATCATCATCATCATCATCACTCAATCATCACTCAATCATCATCATCATCCCAATCATCATCATCATCATCACCCAATCATCACCCAATCATCATCATCACCC
Organism: Paratrimastix pyriformis; assembly: GCA_027972325.1. Taxonomy (NCBI): domain Eukaryota; phylum Preaxostyla; family Paratrimastigidae; genus Paratrimastix; species Paratrimastix pyriformis. Next base: position 133,503 of record JAPMOS010000098.1, on the reverse strand, counting down.
AATCATCACCCAATCATCATCATGATATCTCCGTTCCCCCCCAGCCCATCGAGACCCTGGGTCTGGATGTCGAGGCCTGGCTCTCGGCCGTCGAACGTGGCATGCACGAGAGCCTTCACCGACTGCTGGGCGAGGCCTATCCGGCCACCCAGCGTCGGCTGCGCGAGGTGTGGGTGCTCGAGTGGCCCTCCCAGATTGTGCTGACGGCCGCACAGATTGCCTTTACCAACCTGGTCACCAAGTTCCTGTCGGAGGGTCTCAAGGCCTGTCGGGCATGCCGCCCCGCCGCCCCACACACATCCCGCGATCAGAAGAAGCCCCGCATTCGCAGTCATCGTTGGCACCGTTCCTCCGGTCAGCATCAGCATCATTCAATCATCATCATCATCATCATCATCATCATCATCATCCAATCCAATCATCATCATCCTCACACTATGAGAGCATCATCCTCACCATTCACTCATTAATCAATCAATCAATCAATCAATCAATCAATCGATCAAATCATCGTCATCCAATCATCATCATCATCATCATCCAATCATCATCATCATCATCATCATCATTCTCTCCGCGCCTCTTCTCCTCCTCTGCAGGGCCTGCGGGTCTTCCAACTGAAGCTCAGCGAGCAGGTCGAAGCCCAGCTGTCCCTCATTCGCCAGGGCAACATCACGGCCAACCAGCGAAACACCCTGAGTGCCCTCCTCACTCTGGATGTTCACGCCCGGGACGTGGTCAACGCCCTTGCCGAACAGCTGCTCGGCCCAGCGGCCCTGCCGGAGCCCGATAAGCGCCCGCTCGCAACCAAGGCCCCTGGTCTGTATGATGATGATGATGATGATGATGATGATGATGATGATGATGATGATGATGATGATGATGATGATGATGATGATGATGATGATGATGATGATGATGATGATGATGATGATGATGATGATGATGATGATGCCCCCTGTGCACATCTGATTGCCATGAACAGAGCACCACCCGATCAATTTTCGGAAATGGGGCTCTCGGCAATACCCTTTGATTGCGCGACACGCTTTTCGACTTGTCGCGGTTGTCGTCGTCACTTTTTCCGATCGAAGAATGGGGCGGCCATTTTGGAGACTCAACACACACAAATTTCTTGCCGCCTCCTGGAACCACCGTATTTTTTTTTGTCTTTTGTTGCGATGCATGCGATGGATGGTTCATCCATCCATGGGCTGGTACCTGAGTGGGGCATGTTTTGGTACATACTTGGCGATGTATCATCAATAATCCATCTTGTATCTTCTGGCCGTATCGTGTATTCATGCTATGGATCATCAATAAATCCATCTTGTCGGGATGTTCTGTTTTCCTTGTAGGAGGACTGAGCCGCCGGGGCAGCGTGAGTGCACTGCGGTCCCTGCCGCCCCCACATACCCCGCCGCCCCACCCGGCCGCCCCTCAACTGACGGTGGTCACACCCCCGGCGGCCAGCGGTGGGGTCACGCAGCTGTCGGGCAATTACACGGAGGAATTCGAGTGGATTTCGCAGGTCCGCTCCATCGGCCCTGGCTACATCATCATCACCCAATCATCATCATCATCATCATCATCATCACCCAATCATCATCATCATCATCATCATCATCATCATCATCATCATCCAATCATCATCATCCTCTCGTCATCCTCATCCTCATCCTCATCCTCATCCTCATCATCATCCTCATCATCATCATCATCCTCATCCAATCTCATCCAGTCATCATTTTATCCAATCATCATTCAATCATCATCATTCAATCATCACCCAATCATCCAATCATCATCATCACCCGCAGAAACAGCATCCTCGCCCACTTCGGGGCTTGTCCTCACCCTCTGCATTTTCCTTCCCTCCTTTGGCGTCCCGCCGCACCTCGAATCATGCCCATTGGAGGCAGCCAGCGTGATTGCCTTGTGTTGCTCACCCTCCACACCTTCCCCCCCTTTGGCAGATCCGCTATTACTGGGAGGACGACGAATGTGTGGTCCGGATGCTGACGACCGCCGTTCGCTATGGCCACGAGTACCTGGGCAACGCGGGCCGGCTTGTGATGTCACCCCTGACCGAACGGTCCGCGCTCTCCACCTGCCCCACCAACCGACCTTCCGCTCTCCCGTCGGATTGTCAATTTTTTTTGACGAAAACGGAATGAATCGAATTCGGCTTCATCCTTCCTTGACAATTTTCTCGAAAAAAAATTCTCCGGGTTGATCGGTGGCACTCGTCACGGACGATCAGTTTTTGGAGTTCCTCTGCTCGAAAAAAACAATGTCCCCGCACGATTTCCCTAATAATATGCCCATCCACACCCACATCATCACACCCACTATTATCAATTCTCTGCAGGTGTTTCCGGGCAATCATGACCGCTGTTCGGCACCACCAAGGAGCCACACTGCTGGGTCCCGCCGGGGTCGGGAAGACGGAGACCATCGTGGTCTGTTACTGCCTCCCCGATGCCATCCAGTCATCCAGTCCAGTCATCATCATCATCATCATCATCATCATCATCATCCAGTCATCATCATCCTGATCATCATCACCATCCTGATCATCATCACCATCCTGATCATCACCATCATGATCATCACCATCCTGATCATCATCATCCTGGTCATCATCATCATCATCATCATCATCATCATCATCATCATCATCATCATCATCATCATCATCATCATCCTGATCATCATCATCCTGATCATCATCATCCTGACTCATCATCACCACCACCACCCTCACCACCAGGATCTGGCCCGGGCCGTGGGCAACCTTTGTCCGGTCTTCTGCTGTACCGAGTTCCTGTCCCCGCTGGACTTTGGGCGCCTTCTGAAGGGCGTGGCGGCCACCGGGGCCTGGGCCTGCTTCGACGAGGTCCGGTATCCACGTGCACATCCAGTCATCATCCAAGCATCATCCAGTCATCACCATCATCCGATCACCACCACCACCATCATTCAATCTTCTGTTCATCGGCATCATCATCCAGTCATCATCATCCAGTCATCATCCAGTCATCATCATCATCATTCAATCATCATCATCCAGTCATCATCATCATCATCCAATCATCATCATCATCATCATCCTCATCATCATCATCCTCATCATCATCATCATCATCATCATCATCATCATCCAATCATCATCATCATCATCATCATCATCATCATCATCATCATCATCATCATCATCCAATCATCATCATCCTGTTCTTTTGCGCCGCCACAGACCAACTACATCGCCCCCGAGGCCAGTTCGGTCGTGGCCCAGCAGATTCAGGAAATCCAGACTGCGGCCGCCCGCCACCTGACCAAGTTTACCTTTATGGGCGAGCCTGACGTGCCCTTCAACCCGACCTGCACCATTTTCGCCACGCTGGCCATGGAACATGGCCGGGCGCGACGTGAGATTCCTGACAACCTGCAGGTCTGTTGGGGGGTGTGTGGGTGTGTGACTTAAGCCCTGACGATTTAAAAAAGGATATATCGCGCACAAGATGGAATTGAATCACTTGCGTATGGCGAGAATTTCGTTGTTGTTGTTGTCGTTCGTGTTTCTTGGTCGGTTGCTTATACGGACCTGTCCTGTACGAGTACCTTGGACGAGTACCTTGTCCTGACGAGTACCTTGTCTTGTACAAGACGTGTGCTGCCCCATGTCTTGATTGGGGCATGTTTCACATGTTTTGTTTACCCGGACAGAGCCTGAGGAAGACGTTGGCCTGATTCTCTGGCGAACGAACGGACACCATGGTTCGGTTCACAGTCATCTCGTCATCATCATCATCCAATCATCATCCAGATCATCATCATCCAGATCATCATCATCCAGATCATCATCATCCAATCATCATCATCCAATCATCATCATCATCACCACCACCACCACCACCACCACCACCACCACCACCATCATCATCATCCAATCATCATCATCCAATCATCATCATCCAATCATCATCATCCAATCATCATCATCATCATCATCATCATGCGCTTTTTGTGTGATGATGATGTGCTTTGTGTCTTTTACCAACCCGTGGCCCCTCAAAGTTTGCTCAGCTCCGGCGGCGGGGGGGCGTCATTTGGCCACCGAGAGTCTCTCCCCTTGCTTCAGTTCCCTATTGCTACCTGTTGTTGCTTCCAACCCACTCACTCTCTGATCCGTCTCTGTTGTTGTCTGCAGGCCCTCTTCCGGCCCATTGCAATGCTGACGGCCAACGTGGCCCAGATTGCTTCCAACCCACCCACACTATATCTCTCTCTGTTGTTGTTGTTGACAGGCCCTCTTCCGGCCCATTGCGATGCTGACGGCCAACGTGGCCCAGATTGCTGAGGTGCTGCTCTTCGTGGGCGGTTTTCGGGCCGCACACAGTCTTACCTCCTCGGTCTGTGGTTGTGTTGCCGATTCGACAGTGACCGACTGCCCCCGCCCAGGATGGTCCTTTTTTGGGACACTCTGGGACCCGTTTGGTACCTTTCTGGTCCTGTTTCTGGGACATTGTGGGACATATTGGGACATATTGGGACATATTGGGACATATTGGGACATATTGGGACATATTGGGACATATTGGGACATTGTGGGACATTTTGGGACATTTTGGGACATTGTGGGACATTGTGGGACATTGTGGGACATTGTGGGACATTGTGGGACATTGTGGGACATTGTGGGACATTGTGGGACATTGTGGGACATTGTGGGACATTGTGGGACATTGTGGGACATTGTGGGACATTTTGGGACATTTTGGGACATTTTGGGACATTGTGGGACATTTTGGGACATTTTGGGACATTGTGGGACATTGTGGGACATTGTGGGACATTGTGGGACATTGTGGGACATTGTGGGACATTGTGGGACATTGTGGGACATTGTGGGACATTGTGGGACATTGTGGGACATTGTGGGACATTGTGGGACATATTGGGACATATTGGGACATTGTGGGACATTGTGGGACATTGTGGGACATTGTGGGACATTGTGGGACATTGTGGGACATTGTGGGACATATTGGGACATTGTGGGACATTGTGGGACATTGTGGGACATATTGGGACATATTGGGACATATTGGGACATTGTGGGATTGTGGGACATTGTGGGACATTGCGGGACATTGCGGGACATTGTGGGACATTGTGGGACATTGTGGGACATTGTGGGACATTTTGGGACATTGTGGGACATTGTGGGACATTGTGGGACATATTGGGGACATTTTGGGGACATATTGGGGACATATTGGGGACATTTTGGGACATTTTGGGGACATTTTGGGACATTTTGGGACATTCTCTTGGTTTACTCTCCCCGTTTCATCTTGTAGTTGATCCGCTGCACGACGCTGGCCTCGGAGCGGCTGTGTCGACACATGCCCTACGACCTGGGCCTGCGGGCTATCAAGGCCGTGATTACCCTCGCTACATCGTACCACCGGGCCGCCCCTGATGATGCCGAGGTCTGCCTCCTGTCGATGATGATGATGATTGGATGATTGGATGATTGGATGATTGGATGATGTGGATGATGTGGTGATGTGGGCGATGTGGATGACGACGACGACGACGACGATGATGATGATGATGATGATTGGATGATGATTGGATGATGATGATTGGATGATGATGATGTTGATGATGACTGGATGATGATGACTGGATGATGATGATGATGATGATGATGATGATGATGATGATGATGATGATGATGATGATGATGATGATGATGATGATGATGATGATGATGATGATGATGATGATGATGATGATGATGATGATGATGATGATGATGATGATGGTGATGACCGGGTGATGATGCTTGGATGATGATGAAGATGATAACCTGCCTTTGCTCGCATCATCACATTATTGTTTTTTTTTTCTTTCCCACGTAGGATGTCCTGCTCTACCGCGCCCTGCGAGTTTCCATCACCCCAACCCTGCAGCCCGAGGACCAAGTGCTCTTCACGGGGCTCCTGGATGAGATTTTCCCCGGCCAGACACTGCCCCCGGAGTATGACGAGACCCTGACGCCCGCCCTGCGGGCGGCCTGCCTGCGGCTGGATCTTGAGGGATCACCGGCCTTTGTGGGCCGGTGCCTTCGTGTACATCAGGCACTCAAGGTCGCCCGCGCAATCGTCATCATCATCATCCAATCATCCAATCATCCAGTCATCAGCAACATCAGCATCATCATCATCATCATCATCATCATCATCATCATCATCATCATCATCATCATCATCATCATCATCATCATCACCATCATCATCATCATCATCATCATCCAATCATCATCATCATCATCATCATCATCGTCATCGTCATCATCATCATCATCATCATCATCATCATCATCATCATCATCATCATCATCATCATCATCATCATCATCATCATCATCCATCAGCATCCATCAGCAGCCAATCATCATCATCCCCCCCCCCCCCCCCCCCCCCCACCCTCCTCCTCCTTCGCAGCTCTGGCCTGGTGTCCTCCTGGTGGGTCCCTCGGGTTCGGGCAAATCAGAATCCATCCGTGCGCTCCGCCTGGCCCACTACACCCTAGCCGACCCCGCCCGTCCCGTCCCCGAGGACTGTCAACCGGCCCCGACGACCTGCTGCACCCAGACGCCATCCACACCGAATCTCCGACGGGTATGCAATTAACGGCCACCCCGGCCCTGCGTCGTCTCCTTCCTGGCCCGCACGCTCTCCGCAAGACCAGCGGTCTGAGTCAGCGCCTCCTGGCCGCGGCGGCCGTGGTGGGATGAAGAAGAAGAAGGTGCCCCTGGCTATGGCTTGGTGACGTTGCATCGGGTGTGCCCGGCCGCCGTCAGCCGGGGCGCGTTGTATGGGCACACCAACGCGAGTACGGACGAGTGGGAAGGTCTGCCCTGCCCCCCCCCCCCCCCCCCCCCCCCACCCCACCCCACTGCCGTCCCCCCGCAGGCATCCTCATCCAATCATCCAATCAACAATAACACCCTCATCCGATCATCATCCGATCATCATCCGATCATCATCCAGTCATCATCATCCAGTCATCATCACCATCACCATCATCACCATCCAACCACCACCACCACCATCATCATCTCCGATCATCATCATCCGATCATCATCATCATCACCCAATCATCATCATCATCATCATCATCATCCAATCATCCAATCATCCAATCATCCAATCATCCAATCATCCAATCATCCAATCATCCAATCATCCAATCATCCTCCTCTCCTCCTCCTCCCCCACCCTCCTCCTCCTCCTCCTCCACCAGACGGCATCCTGGCGCACATCATTCGCGCCTGCGTCGCGGCGCCCCCCCGCCCCCCGCCTCCGTTCCCGCGACCTCGACCTCCCCGGCCCCCCTCGCCCCTCCACCCCCTTCCTCGCTCCAAGCCCCCGACCCAGCCGAGGTGGGTCATCTCCAGTCCTCCGGGTCCCCCTCGCCCCCCATGCCCTCCCTCACAGACCTGCTCACCTCCGCCTCGGCCGCCGCCCCTCTGCGCATTCGGCGACCTGGCGCCCGGCCGCACCCCCTCGAATCCGTGCTGGATGACGTCGCCGAAGAGGCCGCTGGCTCGCCCGCAGCCGCCGACGAAGCAGGCTCGCTCCCGCCCTCCCGCCCGGCCTCGACCGAGCCCATCGCGTCCGAGGCCCCGGCCCGGCCCCCGCTCCTCCGCGGCCAGTCATCCTTCATCCGATCCAGCGGCGGCGGCGGGGCGGGTGGTGGTTTAATGGCCCTGGCGGGCCTGCTCCGACCCCAGCAGCACGTCTCGGCCCCGGCCCTGCCTTCCGTCAGCGGAACTTCGGCGCAACCGGCCGCCCGGCCCGCTGTCCCCGCGCCCCGCTCACCCTGGGAGCTGCCGCCTGACGAGGGCGATGCCGAGGCGCCGCACCACCACTGGATTGTGTTGGATGGGCCCGTGGAAGGCAGTTGGACGGAACAGTTGCACACGGCCCTGGATGACAGCCGGACTATGTGTCTGGCCCATGGCGAGCGGATCTCCCTGCCGGCCACGGGTGTCAAGTCTGCCATGTCATGTCTCCTTCTTCGTCCATGCAGGCACATATGACCTACATGACACATGACACATGACATAGATGACACATGACATACATGACACACATGACACACATGACATACATGACACACATGACATACATGACATAGATGACACATGACACATGACATACATGACACACATGACACACATGACACACATGACATACATGACATACATGACATACATAACATAGATGACACATGACATAGATGACACATGACATAGATGACACATGACACACATGACACACATGACACACATGACATACATGACACATGACACAGATGACATACATGACACACATGACACACATGACACACATGACACACATGACACACATGACACACACATGACACACACATGACACACACATGACATACATGACATACATGACATACATGACATACATGACACAAACGAAGTAACAGACAGACACACAACAGACAGACACATGACAAACAGACACATGGGTGTCAAGTCTGCCCGCGCGCCTCCACCCTTCCAATGAATCCTCTGCCAGAGATGACACATGACACATATGGCATAGAGACACATGACACATATGGCATAGAGACACATGACACATATGGCATAGAGACACATGACGGAGAGACAACATGACATAGAGAGATGACACATGCCGTTCATGCAGACATTATTATGATGCACAGTCATTCATCATCACTTGTTCTGCTCACAACATCAGGTTTCTCTTCGAGACGGACTCTCTGGACAACTCCAACCCGGCCACGGTCACCCGCTGTGGGGTTGTCTACTTCGAGACGCCCCAGGACTTCCACACGATCGTCCTCGGGGTCCGTTGTGGCCACCGTTTCGCGGGGTGTTGGGGCCCTTCGCCATCAGCGCATCCGATCAGCATCATCATCATCAGCAGCAGCAGCAGCATCCAGTCATCATCATCCAATCATCATCATCACCCAGTATCACCCAGTCATCACCCAGTCATCATCATCATCATCATCATCATCATCATCATCATCATCACCAGCATCACCACCACCACCACCACCAGCATCACCACCACCACCACCACCATCATCATCATCATCTTCATCATCTTCATCACCCACTCATTCTACTTCCACCAGCGCTGGATGGCCCGCCTGCAAGGGTCCCGCTTCGCCGCGGCCCACGCCGTCCTTGAGCCGCTGACCAAACTCTATCTGCCTGTCCTGCTGGCTGCCCTGCACGGACCCGAGGCCGCCGGTTGCGTCCCACTCGGTCCGCCATGACAAAATCACAAAACGAAAAACCAGTTCATGATTCTGCCCACAGGAAATATATCTGACGTGGGGGGCCTATGAGCATCTTCTTTCGGGTTATAATTTGGAATGACTCTTTAACGATTTTTTTTTCTTCTTCGTTCTCCGCATCCACCAGATGATGTTGGCCTGATCCGGGGCTTCCTCGTGCTGATGGGCATCCTGCTGTGTCGAATCTTCCCCCGGAAGGCCGCCGGGGGGGCATCCGCGCCCCGGGCCGAGGTACCCGCCACCCCACAGCGGGCCAAGGCGACCGAGAGCCCGGCCAACGACGAGGACGAGACCACAGCGGCACCCGATGGTCAGTCGGACGGGTGCAATGCGGTGGGGTTTCCTGGGGGATGATGATGATGATGGATGATGATGATTGGATGATGATGATGATGATGATGATGATGATGAGGATGATGAGGATGATGAGGATGATGAGGATGATGATGATGATGATGATGATGATGATGATGATGATGTGGTTGCATGTGGGAGGGCGGCGAGGACCACAAACCACTCGCTGCTACCACCACACAATCTTCTTCCTTTGCTGTCCTGACCGACTGATACCCACACGCTTTTCCTTGTGCTGTCCCGACTTTATGCACTCCTCTCATTGACGTCCTCTCCCCATCTCACCCGAATGTTGAACAGCCCAAGCAGCAGCCACCGAGAAGGCACGTGAGATTTCCATCAGTATTGACATTGCCGATGCTGCCGCCTCGGTCCGCTCGCTCGCGTTTCGCGCGGCCTTTTCCACGGCTGAGTCAAGGGAACGGGCGATGATGATGATGATGATGATGATGATGACGATGATGATGATGATGATGATGATGATGATGATGATGATGATGATGATGATGATGATGATGATGATGATGATGATGATGATGATGATGATGATGATGATGATGATGATTGGATGATGATGATTGGATGATGATGATTGGATGATGATGAGCGGGGAAGGAAGAGGCCCTGCTGGGACTCGAGTCAGAATTTGTGAAATGCTTGAAGAGGCACCATGAGAGTCAAAGGGGAGTTCCCCCTCTGCTTCTGACCGAAGCCGCTGGTGGCCGACAAAATCAACAAGAATTGTGTGATTCTGGCCAATTTTTCGAGGTATTCTTCTCATTCGACTTTGTCCCTTTCCCCCACCATAGCAACTTCTGGCGGGGGCCCAACAGCGGCTGATCAACTCGCAGGTCTGCCCGGCGAGTGGCGACATGTCATGATTGCCGTGCGGCTGAGTGTCCTCATCATCATCATCATCCAATCATCATCATCATCATCATCATCATCAGCATCATCATCCAGTCATCATCATCATCATCATCATCATCATCATCATCATCCAATCATCATCATCATCATCATCATCCAATCATCATCATCATCATCATCATCATCATCATCATCATCATCATCATCATCATCATCATCATCTCTTCTCTCTGTCTTTTCCGTAGATCGAGGGCTGTTTCTTCTTCGCGGCCATGTGGAGTCTCGGCGCCGTCCTTGACCGGAAGGGCCGCCTGGCCTTTGACAAGGCGATGCGCGAGTGCTTCCAAGGTTCGGATCCAAAACATCATCATCCAGATCATCATCCAATCATCCAACCATCCAACCATCCAATCATCCAATCATCCAATCATCCAACCATCCAACCATCCAATCATCATCATCATCATCATCATCATCATCACCACCACCACTATCATAAACTCCTCTGATTCCACTCCTCCTCAGCCATGCCGCCCGCGGCGCCCATCCCGTCCAGCGGGCTCGTCTTCGACTACTGCTTCTGCCTCCAGCGGGCCGAGTGGGTGGAATGGATGACACTTGCCGATGCGCCGCTTGTGACGGCACTGGTCTCAGCTCCGGGGCGCCCGCTCTCCACGGATGGCGAGCGGACAGGTCTGGCTGGCAGGCAGCCCGGGTGGCGATTGTGTCTTGTGTGTCTAGTGTGTCTTGTGTGTCTCATGTGTCTCATGTGTGTCTGTGTGTGTCTTGTGTGTCTTGTGTGTCTTGTGTGCCTTGTGTGTTGTTATGCGTCTTGTGTGTCTTGTGTGCCTTGTGTGTTGTTATGCGTCTGTGTGTCTTGTGTGCCTTGTGTGTTGTTATGTGTCTTGTGTGCCTTGTGTGTTGTTATGCGTCTTGCGTGTCTTGTGTGCCTTGTGTGTCTTGTGTGTCTTGTGTGTCTTGTGTGTCTTGTGTGTCTGTGTGTTGTTATGCGTCTTGTGTGTCTTGTGGGTGATGACTTGTGTGTCGTTATGACTTGTGTCTTGTGTGTCTTGTGTCTTGTGCGTTATGACTTGTGTTGTCATGTGTCTTGTGTGTCTGTCTTGTCTGTATCTGTTTGTGTGTGGGGGAAGTGTATGTACCCCAACTTCATCATCCTTCCCTTCTCCCGACCGTCCACCACCACTCAGATTCCCTGCTTCCGGCGGATCCCTTCGGCCCCTACATCTCCGCCGACCCGCTGACGGTCCTCCCACCGCCCACGACGGGCTCAGCCACCGGGGCGGCCCCGCCCACCCCCTCCACGGTGGCCACCTCATCGGTTGCTCCATCCCCGGCCCCCTCGGCCCAGCCCAGCCCGCGTTCCGTCGTCATGGCCGCCGCCCCTCGGGAGGAGTCCCTGGTCCGGGCGACCAGCATGGAACGGCGCATTGAGGGCCGGGCGCCCGTCTGCGGGCTGGTGCCCACCGGGGAGGCCGTCTGTCTGGCCCAGATTCTGAAAGTCCTCGTGGAAGGTCTGGCCTGGGCCAGGGTTTTGAATGACGGGGGGAAAAAAACACTAAAAAAAGACGGGAAAAATTTAGCTAAGAAACGCTCATATTTATATCGCGCGAAATTTGCTAAATTTTTGTTCAGAAAGACAGAATTTGGTTGCCATCCAAAATTTAGCCGCGTTTTCCGAAAAAAAAAATAGTTCAGCCATAACAAATATTTTTGTTTTTGTTTGCATAGGTGGCGCTCCGACCCTGGTGTGTGGCCGGCCCGGGGTGGGCAAGGCCTCCGTCATCCGGCTGCTGCTTGATCGGGGGCTGCCCGCGCATTTCATGGCCCTGTGGATGGCGTTCACACAGTGCACCACAGCCCCGGCCACCCAGGCGATGATCGACAAGAAGGTCTGTGGATCTGGATGGTGATCTGGATGATGATGATGCGCAGGGTGATGATTAGCTGAGATTGGATGATGTTGTTGATGTTGTTGTTGATGATGATGATTGACAAGAAGGCCTGTGATGGATGATGGACTGGATGATGATGTGATGATGATGGTGGTGGTGGTGGTGTTGTTGTTGATGATGATGATGATTGGGTGATGATGATTGGATGATTGGTGGATGATGATTGGATGATGATTGGATGATGATTGTTGGAGAATCATCATCTAATGATCACCTAATCATCATCTAATCATCATCTAATCATCATCCAACATCATCCAATCATCCAATCACCATCTAATCATCACCCAGTCAAGGAGGTGATTTCGGGAAGAGAAAATGAAAGGGGCTGACGAGAGAATGACTTGAAGGTGGTGGTGGTGGTGGTGATGATGATGATGATGACTGGATGATGATGATGATGATGATGATGATCGTCTGGCAACCGTTTTCCTCATTCCCCTTTTCTCCTTCTTCATTCTCCTCCCCATTGCACCACAGCTGGAGCACCGCCGGCATGCCGAGTACGGGCCCACCCTGGGCAAGAGCATGGTGGTCTTTGCGGAGGACATTGACCGAGCCGCCTTCGACACGACTGGCGTTCAGCCGCCCCTTGAGCTGCTCCGCCAGTGGCTGACGTACGGCGGCTGGTACGACAGCAAGCACACGGTCCGTGATGATGATGACTGGATGATGATGACTGGATGATGATGACTGGATGATGATGATGATGATGATGATGATGATGATGATGATGATGATGATGATGATGATGATGATGATGACTGGGTGATGACTGGATGATGATGATGACTGGATGATGATGATGACTGGATGATGATGATGACTGGAGGATGATGATGGTGATGATGATGGTGATGATGATATGGAGGATGATGATGATGATGATGATGATGATGATGATGCTGATGATGATGCTGATGATGATGATGATGATGATGACTGGATGATGACTGGATGATGATGATAACTGGATGATGTTGATGATGATTGAATGATGATTGGATGATGATGGTGGTGGTATAGTGATGATGATCGGATGATGATCGATGATGATCGGATGATGATGATCGGATGATGATGATGATGATGATGATGATGATGATGATGATGATGATGATGATGATGATGATGATGATGATGATGATGATGATGATGATGATGATGATGATGATGATGATGATGATGATGATGATGATGATGATGATGATGATGATGATGATGATGATCATGTTGATGATCATGTTGATGATCATGTTGATGATGATGATGATGATTTTTCCTTTTCCATTTTCCCGGTTTGCGGGATGGGCTTCCACAGACTCTCTGTCAATTCCGCAACATGCAACTCCTCTCGACCACCACCGCGCTTCCTGGCGGAGGGCGTCCCTTGGTCCCGGCCCGGGTCCTTCGGCTGATGAACGTCCTGCATTTCCCGGAGCCCGCAGATGATGGCGGAATGCGGGCTATCTTCAGTTACATCGTCCAGGTCTCTTCCCTCGCCTCTCTGCCTCCGGCACTCGGCCTGTTCCAGCGCAGACTCTCCCGCGACCCCGCGGCACGAAGATGATCACGTGCCTGTGTCCATGATCATTCTCATCAGCCAATCATCATCCAGTCATCGGCATTCATCATCCAACGTCATCATCATCATCCAATCCATCTACCAATCATCATCTTCCAATCGCTGACCCGCTTTCAATCAACTCATCCTCACTTTTCCTTCGGGGTGTCATCATCACCACAGTATCACGCCCAGCACCACGCCTTCTCCGGTGCCCTCTCGGATGTTGTCTCGCGGGCCGCCGGGGTCACAATCGCGGTCCTCCGGGCTCTGGCGGCCCAGCTGCCGCCTATTCCATGTCGTCCACACTACTGCTTCAACATGAACGATGTCGTACGGGTGGCCCGGGCGCTGACAACGGTCGAGGGCCGGGCGATTGCCGATCCTGACCAGTTTATGCGGCTCTGGTGGTCTGTGTGGTGCCTCCCGTTCGTCGGTACACAAGGACACACACCCGACACACAGACGACACAGACGACACACACGACACACACGACACACACGACACACGCACGACACACGCACGCATGACATACACGACACACGACACACGACACACGACACACACAACACACACACACGACACACATGACACACAGACGACACATGACACACAGACGACACACACATGACACACAGACGACACACACATGACACACACATGACACACAGACGACACACACATGACACACAGACGACAGACACACACATGACACACAGACGACACACACATGACACACACATGACACACAGACGACACACACATGACACACAGACGACACACACATGACACACAGACGACACACACATGACACACAGACGACACACACAAGACACACACAAGACACACACAAGACACACACATGACACACAGACGACACACACATGACACACAGACGACACACACATGACACACAGACGACACACAGGTCGCGCCAGGCACGAAACCTCGTTTTCTTCCCCCTGTTTGACACACAACACACATCCACACATCCCCCACCCCCTCCCTCCCTCCCTCCCTCGAGGCACGAAACCTCGCGAGTCTTCGGGGACCGCCTCGCGACGGAAGCCGACCGGGCCCAACTCCGGCAGATCCTGGGCGAATCCATGCTGCGCCACTTCTCGGCTGCCTGGGAGACCGTGTGCCCCTCGGGGAAGGTCCGTGATGATGATGATGATGATGATGATGATGATGATGATGATGATGATGATGATGATGATGATGATGATCGGATGATGATGAGGACTGGATGAGAAGGTTGGAATTTTCGAAAAACGAACGAGGATGCCCCATATGCGACAACAGAAGGGGGCCTTTTGTGTGACTTCTGTCCTTTTGCCTCACACACACACACACACACACACCGTGGGTGCCCACACACCTGCAGGTGCTCTGGGGCGACTTTCTCAGCAACGGACGGCTCTACACCGAGCTGCAAGTCGATGATGACGAGCTGGTGGGGATTGTCCAGGGCCTGCAAGAGCAGTACAACGTCAAGGTCCGTCGTCGGATGATGATGATGACTGGATGATGATTGGATGATTGGATGATGATGATGATGATGATGATGATGATGATGATGATGATGATGATGATGATGATGATGATGATGATGATGATGATGATGATGACTGGATGATGATGACTGGATGATGATGATGATGATGATGATGATGATGATGATGATGATGATGATGATGATGATGATGATGATGATGATGATGATGATGATGATGATGATGATGATGATGATGATCTGGATGATGACTGGATGGTGAGATGATTGGATGATTGGATGATTATGATGATTGGATGATGATGATGATGATTGGATGATGTTGTTGATGATGATAATTCATTTCTTTCACCACAACACTCTGTTTGGTTTTTCCATTCACCGCGTTTTCCCTCTGTTTTCGCGCGACAACCCGTTTTTGTGTGTCCCCGCCCCGACCCCCGACTCCCCCAGGCCGACCATCCGACAAAACTGATCTTCTTCGAGTCGGCACTACAGCATCTGTGTCGCCTCTGCCGGCTCCTTCGGCAGCCCGGGTCACACGCGCTCCTACTGGGTGCCGGCTGCTCGGGCCGCCAGGTCTGCGGCCGCTCGTCACGATCAAATGCTCACGCCATCCATGATCCTCGCAAATACACAGCATGTTCTCCGATCATCATTATCGCTCTCATTATTTGATTCATTCCTTATCGTCATTCATCATCCAGTCATCAGCATCCAGTCAGCATCCAGTCATCATCATCCATTATTGTCATCCAGCCATCATCATTCTCATCACAGCCACCAGCATCCAGTCATCATCATCGACCCGGATATTTTCGTGGTCACGAACCGAACAGCGTTTCACATCATCCTCTTCTCCCTCCCGTCTTAGTCCATCGCTCGCCTTGCCGGGTTCTGCAAGGGCTGCGCGGTCTTCGAGCCGCCGCCCCGCGAGGCCGATGGGACTACCGAGTGGCATGAAGATCTCAAGCATCTCCTGGCCCAGTGCGGTTCGTCATCATCCAGTCATCATCATCATCATCATCATCATCATCATCATCATCATCATCATCATCATCATCATCATCATCATCATCATCATCATCATCATCATCATCATCATCATCATCATCATCCAATCATCATCCAGTCATCATCATCCAGTCATCATCATCCAATCATCATCATCATCCAATCATCATCATCATCCTCTTCTTCTCTTTCGCGCCAGGTGGTCCCGAGGGCCGACCGACCATTTTCCTCATCCGCCAGTCGCAGCTCTGCGCAGAGGCCTGCCTGGACGAGCTGAGCTGCCTCCTCGAACAAGGCAATGTCTGGTCCCCCGCCGCCTGAGTGAGTTGTAGGGTTTTGAATGCATCCGCCTCTGCTCTTCGTCGTCAGCATCCCCATCCATCAGAGAGACATGCTGTGTATTTGCGAGGGCGCAGACGACAAGTTCAAGAAGAAAGATTACTCGCGCCTTCGCGCCATGCGTTACTACCTCCGGGGGGGGGCGAATGACCCGTATGATGGCTCCTCCGGTCCTCATCCTCATCCAAACATCCAATCATCCAATCATCCAATCATCCACATCCAATCATCCAAGCATCCAATCATCCAATCATCCAATCATCCAATCATCCAATCATCATCATCCAATCATCATCATCTTCTTCTTTTGCCACTGCCGCTGCAGGTCTCCGGCCTGTTCAGTGCCGAGGAGTTGCTTTCGCAGGAGAAGGCCTCCGTCAGGTGCGTCTTCAGTCCCCCTTGATGCCTCCGCCCTGCCTCGCCTCGCCTGGTGGTGGTGGTGGTGGTGGTGGTGGTGGTGGTGGTGGTGGTGGTGGTGGTGGTGGTGGTGGTGGTGGTGGTGGTGGTGGTGGTGGTGGTGGTGGTGGTGGTGGTGGTGGTGGTGGTGGTGGTGGTGGTGGTGGTGGTGGTGGTGGTGGTGGTGGTGGTGGTGGTGGTGGTGGTGGTGGTGGTGGTGGTGGTGGTGGTGGTGGTGGTGGTGGTGGTGGTGGTGGTGGTGGTGGTGGTGGTGGTGGTGGTGGTGGTGGTGGTGGTGGTGGTGGTGGTGGTGGTGGTGGTGGTGGTGGTGGTGGTGGTGGTGGTGGTGGTGGTGGTGGTGGTGGTGGTGGTGGTGGTGGTGGTGTGGTGGTGGTGGTGGTGTGGTGGTGGTGGTGGTGGTGGTGGTGGTGGTGGTGGTGGTGGTGGTGGTGGTGGTGGTGGTGGTGGTGGTGGTGGTGGTGGTGGTGGTGGTGGTGGTGGTGGTGGTGGTGGTGGTGGTGGTGGTGGTGGTGGTGGTGGTGGTGGTGGTGGTGGTGGTGGTGGTGGTGGTGGTGGTGGTGGTGGTGGTGGTGGTGGTGGTGGTGGTGGTGGTGGTGGTGGTGGTGGTGGTGGTGGTGGTGGTGGTGGTGGTGGTGGTGGTGGTGGTGGTGGTGGTGGTGGTGGTGGTGGTGGTGGTGGTGGTGGTGGTGGTGGTGGTGGTGGTGGTGGTGGTGGTGGTGGTGGTGGTGGTGGTGGTGGTGGTGGTGGTGGTGGTGGTGGTGGTGGTGGTGGTGGTGGTGGTGGTGGTGGTGGTGGTGGTGGTGGTGGTGGTGGTGGTGGTGGTGGTGGTGGTGGTGGTGGTGGTGGTGGTGGTGGTGGTGGTGGTGGTGGTGGTGGTGGTGGTGGTGGTGGTGGTGGTGGTGGTGGTGGTGGTGGTGGTGGTGGTGGTGGTGGTGGTGGTGGTGGTGGTGGTGGTGGTGGTGGTGGTGGTGGTGGTGGTGGTGGTGGTGGTGGTGGTGGTGGTGGTGGTGGTGGTGGTGGTGGTGGTGGTGGTGGTGGTGGTGGTGGTGGTGGTGGTGGTGGTGGTGGTGGTGGTGGTGGTGGTGGTGGTGGTGGTGGTGGTGGTGGTGGTGGTGGTGGTGGTGGTGGTGGTGGTGGTGGTGGTGGTGGTGGTGGTGGTGGTGGGATGGTGATGATGATGGCGATGGCGGTGGTGATGGTGATGTTTGGATCGGTGAGGTTAGGATGTTGTTCTTGATGATTGGATGATGACTGGTTGATGATGACTGGTTGATGATGACTGGTTGATCATGACTTGATTCTGCTTGACATTCTTCGATGATGATCTGTCCTTGTTGTTGTGGGTTTTTCTCCGCCGATCGTCTGATCCTCCTCTTCCCCGTCTCATTTCGCTCTCCCTGCCCTGCCCTGCCATGCCCTGTAGGCCTTTATTGATGAGTACCAGTCGCCACCCACGGAGATCGCCGCTCTGGAACAGTACTTCCGGGCCCGTGTGTTGGACAACCTCCATGTGGTGCTGTGCCTGTCCCCGGCGGACCCCACCACGCGCCGCTGGCTGCGGGAGTTCCCGGCCCTCCTGCGGTTCTGCCAGATTGACTGGTTTGATGGGTCTGTTCATCATCCAAGTCATCCAGGCATCCCAGTCATTCAGTCATCATCCAGTCATCATCATCATCCAGTCGTCATCCAGGCATCATCATCATCATCATCATCATCCAGTCACCATCATCATCCAACCATCAGCCAAGCATCATCCAATTCATCATCATCATCATCATCATCATCCTCCTCAGCATCATCATCATCACCATCATCATCCAATCATCACCATCATCATCATCATCATCATCATCATCATCATCATCATCATCATCATCATCATCATCATCATCATCCATCATCATCATCATCATCATCATCAATCATCATCATCATCATCATCATCATCATCATCATCATCATCATCATCATCATCATCACCACCACCACCACCATCTGCTCGCGGTGGTCCCCTGGTCTCTCATCTTTCTTCCTCTCGAATCGCGTCCACCCAGCTGGTCGGACACGGCCCTGCAGACGGTCGCCGCTGTGTATCTTCAGCGGGACACCGATCTCTTGGTCCCCGTCCGACGACCGACTCCGAGTCCGTTCTCACATCCCCCTCCGCACACAAAGGCATGGAACCCCGCCCCCAAGGACCGCTGCGACTGACAAATGAATTACAAAGGCGCAGCATGGAAAACGGACTCAACCACGACACACACAAACGCGCTGGACGACCCATGATGATGATGATGACTGGATGATGATGACTGGATGATGACTGGATGATGATTGGGCTGGATGATGATTGGATGATGATTGGATGATGATTGGATGATGATTGGATGATGATTGGATGACGATTGGATGACGATTGGATGATGATTGGATGACGATTGGATGATGATTGGATGATGATTGGATGATGATTGGATGATGATTGGATGATGATTGGATGATGATGATGATGATGATGATGATGATGATCAGGATGATGGATGATGATGACGACAACGACTGGATGATGATGATGATTTGGATGATGATTTGGATGATGATTTGGATGATGATTTGGATGATGATCTGGATGATGATCTGGATGATGATCTGGATGATAATCTCCGATGATCCTCATGTTCCTTACCCATCCGCGCAGCCTCCCCGATGAGTGTCGTGGCCCCGGCCGCCCAGGCGCTCGGCATCAACGACATCTCGCTCGAGCTGATGATCCGTCAATGCGTCTTCATGCACCGGAGTGCCTGCCAGACCATTGCCCGCTATGTGTCGTCCCATGGAGGCTGTGCCGTCCGGGTGACACCGCCCTGGTTTCTCGAGCTGATGGACAATGTTCAGCGATTGCTGCATAGCAAAATCCGCGAAGTCTGCTGATCCTGAGCTTTACCCCCATGCATGCACTGCTCCTCTGCTCCACCCCCATCCCCTTGTCCTCTCCCACGACTTTTGGCACTTTCTTGCCTCGCCCATTCCAAAATTCCCATCCCTCTGTCGTCTCTCTCTGATTTTCATTCTCTCTCGCGGTGGATGTGTTCGGCCTCTGTTTTGTGACAATTCCCCATCCCCCTCTGGCCTGTCGCCGTCTTGATTTCATTCTCATATTCCGGTAAAACCAAAGCCACCACAGGGCCCGTAAAAAGGGGAACAAAGAGAGAAAAAAAGAAATCACTGAAAATACTATTCTCTCTCTATCTCTCGATCTCGCGGTGGGTGTGTGTGTTTGGCCTCTGTTCCACAGCATCACGAGACCCGGGAACGCCTCGAGAACGGCCTGGAGATGCTTCAGCTGACCACCGACCATGTGCTGCAACTGGAATGCCACCTGGAGCAGCTGATCCCCGAACTCGAGGCCACCAAGGCCGAACTGAAACAGCTCATGTCTGTACTGATGATGATGATGGTTGGATGATGATTGGATGATGATGATGATGATGATGATGATGATGATGATGATGATTGGATGATGATGATGATTGGATGATGATGATGATTGGATGATGATGATGATGATGATGATGATTGGATGATGATGATGATGATGATGATTGGATGATGATGATGATGATGATGATTGGATGATGATGATTGGATGATGATGACTGGGTGATGATGATGATGACTGGGTGATGATGATGATGATGATGATGATGATGATGATGATGATGATGATGATGATGATGATGATGATGATGATGATGATGATGATGATGATGATGATTGGATGATGATGATTGGATGATGATGATTGGATGATGATGATGATGATGATGATGATGATTGGATGATGATGATGATAATTGGCTGTTGTTGTTGTTGTTGTTGTTGTTGTTGTTGTTGTTGTTGTTGTTGTTGTTGTTGTTGTTGTTGTTGTTGTTGTTGTTGTTGTTGTTGTTGTTGTTGTTGTTGTTGTTGTTGTTGTTGTTGTTGTTGTTGTTGTTGTTGTTGTTGTTGTTGTTGTTGTTGTTGTTGTTGTTGTTGTTGTTGTTGTTGTTGTTGTTGTTGTTGTTGTTGTTGTTGTTGTTGTTGTTGTTGTTGTTGTGGGTGATGGTGATGGTGATGATAATGATGATGATGATGTTTGCATAAAAAAACAACACAAAAACAAATTTACAAATATTTTTAAGCGCGCTCCCTCTCACACGCACCTCCCCTGCTTATTTTTTTTTTAAAATTTTTTTTTTTCAGACTTCAGGGCCGATCTGGAGCTGCAGACTGAGGAACTGGACCAGATGAAGAATGATTGGAATTGATAGACAGATATATGATTTAAACTTTTCGCGCGCTCTCTCTCACACCACGCACCTCCCCTGCTTCTTATTATATAAAACACCAAACTTCAGGGCCGATCTGGAGCTGCAGACTGAGGAACTGAACCAGATGAAGAATGATTGGACTTGATAGACAGAGATATATGCTTTAAACTTTTAGCGCGCTCTCTCTCACGCACCTCCCCTGCTTCTTATTATATAAAACAACAAACTTCAGGGCCGATCTGGAGCTGCAGACTGAGGAACTGGACCAGATGAAGAATGATTGGAATTGATAGACAGATATCTGCTTTAAACTTTTTGCGCGCTCTCTCTCACACCACGCACCTCCCCTGCTTCTTTTTATATAAAACTACAAACTTCAGGGCCGATCTGGAGCTGCAGACTGAGGAACTGAACCAGATGAAGGTCCACGCCCAGCAGCGCCAGGAGCAGGCCGAGGCTGAGCTGCGGGTGGCCAAGGAGATGCATGACAAGGCCGATGCGGAGCTGGAAGATGCCATGCCGGAACTGGATGAGGCCAAGGGGGCCCTCAAGCAGATCAACCCTGCCCTGATTGCCGAGGTCTGCTGTTCCGCCCCCCCACACACACACACACACCTCATTCCACATTTTTGACACGGGTGATCCACTCAAAAACAGGACGAGAACGGAATAATTCGAATACTGTTATTGACACGGGGTGGGGGGGACTTTATGTTTTGATCAAAATCGCCACACTGACAAAAAGCCATTGGATGGGGAAAACAGGTACGTAATCAGTCACTGATGATTGTTTTGTTGGTTGTTAACGAGATGGGATCGCTCATGATTCTGCCCAACCACCGCCTCCACCATGTCCTCCATCATCCAATCAGCATCCAATCAGCATCCAATCAGCATCCAATCATCCAATCATCCAATCAGCATCCAATCATCCAATCATCCAATCAGCATCCAATCATCCAATCATTCAATCATCCAATCATCAGCCAATCATCAGCCAATCATCAGCCAATCATCAGCCAATCATCCAATCATCCAATCATCCAATCAGCATCCAATCATCAGCCAATCATCATCCAATCATCCAATCATCCAAGCATCCAAGCATCCAATCATCCAATCATCCAATTCCAATCATCCCATCATCCAAGCATCCAAGCATCCAATCATCCAATCATTCGGCATACCCTGCCCCCCGCTCGCCTTCACGCGTTCCAGATTCGCAGGCCGAACAACCCGCCGCCTGCCATGACCATCGTCATCGAGCCGCTCTGCATCATCCTGGGCCGGAAACCCAAACACATCGACCGTGAGAATGTCCGTCTTGGCGCGGTGATGATGACGATGATGATGGTTGGATGATGACGGGATGATGACTGGATGATGACTGGATGAGACTGGATGTTGATTGGATGATGACTGGATGACTGGATGATGTTGATGTTGATGTTGATGACTGGATGATGATGTTGGTGATGTTGATGTTGACGATCATGTTGTCGAGTTGACGATCATGTTATGATGCTGATGATTGATGGTGATGGCGACTGACTGGATGAAGATGACTGGATGATGATGATGATGACTGGATGATGATGATGATGACTGGATGATGATGATGACTGGATGATGATGATGATGACTGGATGATGATGATGATGACTGGATGATGATGATGACTGGATGATGATGATCAGAGAGAGACATGCTGTGTATTTCAGGCGAAGAGAAACTTTACTCCGCCTTCGCGATCATGTTGATAATCATGTTGATGATCATGTTGATGATCATGTTGATGATCATGTTGATGATCATGTTGATGATCATGTTGATGATCATGTTGATGATGATGTTGATGATGTTGATGACGATGAAGACTGGATGATGATGACTGGATAATGACTGGATGATGGATCATTCAGGCTGGGCCCACTTCCCCCGGCCTTCTTCTGTCCGTAGCGCGATGATTACTGGCCCACGGCACGGGATCTCTTTGCCGACATGCGATTTGTCAAGCTGCTGCACAGCTACGATGCCACCCAGATCCCAGATGATATCCTGGCCAAGCTTCAGCCATACATCGATGACCCGCACTTCACCCCATCCCAGGTCTCGCACGCACCCAGCAGCACCCGGTGCATTGGTTGTGTGGGTTTTCGACACGGGTGGGGACCTCATCCGATGCTTTGCCGCTGTTCTGTCCGTTGGTTCCATTGTGAGGAAGGGTGAAAGCCTTTTGGGTCATCATTCGAGTTGCACGAAAGTTGTAAAACAGGAGGAAGAAGCGGAGAAAGAAAAAAGAAAGTGAGAAAGAAAAAAGTAATTTTTTAGTCGTTGCGTTTGTGCACGAGGGACAGTCTGGGACTCGAGGCGAGAGGTTTTTCTTGGGTGGAGAAAAAAAAGAAAAAAGAAAGTGGAGAAAGAAAAAAGATGAAGAAAGCAACTTTTTTCGTGCAACTCTATTACCGAAATCATTGGGCTTCGGGCTGTATGTATATTGACGAATCCACACACTTCACCTCCATCCCAAGTCCCGCAGGCGCACGCCCAGCAGTGGCTCTTTCCTGATGCGTTGTTGGTTTTTCGACAGGGGTGGGGGGACCGCATAGACTTGATCAGAACGCACTCAGGAGGAAAGTTGCACGAAAGTTGTAAAAAAAAAAAAAAATGAACAAAGAAAGTGAGAAAGAAAATAGGAATTTGTTTTTTTGTCGTTGAAAAATCAACTCATGATTTGGTTTGTGTTTTGTTGTTGTTGATGATGATATGTTATAGGTGGAGCGCACTTCCGTGGCCCTGAAGTCAAAAACGCGGATGAAAATTGGATTTTTATGTCGCCTGCACCCTCGCAAATACACAGCAGCATGTTCTGACACGTGTCCCGACATCACAAAAATAATAACTCATGATTTGGTTTTGTCTTTTGTTGTTGATGATGATATGCTGTAGGTGGAACGCACTTCCGTGGCCCTGAAGTCGCTGTGCTTCTGGATTCGGAGTGCGGTGCGGTTCAACCAGGTGTGGCGCAACGTGTACCCGCTGAAGCAGCGCGAGGAGGAGACCAACAAGAAGGTCCGTCCGTCCGTCCATCCGGAAAACAGCATTTTTGTATTTTGTGAAAAAAAAATTGTGTCAAATTGTGTCAAATTGGGTCATTTGGCCCGGCCCCCCCCGGAGTGTAACGCATGGCGCGAAGGCGCGAGTAATCTTTCTTCTTGAACTTGTCGCCTGCGCCCTCACAAATACACAGCATGTTCTCTCTGTGTCAAATATTGTGACAAATTGTGTCAAATTGTGTCAAATTGTGTCAAATTGTGTCAAATTGTGTCAAATTGTGTCAAATTGTGTCAAATTGTGTCAAAAATCCACGTGTATCCGCTGAAGCAGCGCGAGGAGGAGACCAACAAGAAGGTCCGTCCGTCCGTCCGGAAACAGTTGTGTCAAATTGTGTCTCAAATTGTGTCAAATTGTGTCTCAAATTGTGTCAAATTGTGTCAAATTGTGTCAAAAATCCACGTGTATACACTGAAGCAGCGCGAGGAGGAGACGTCCCGTCCGGAAATTAAAAAAACCACGAAGTCAAGCCATAAAAAAAAAACATTCGAATTTTGTCGTCACAAAAAATTCGCCTCTCATTTCGCTCAATTTGCCCATCCCTCTTTCGAAAAATTTCGAACCCCCTTTGATGAAATCGTGCGATTTCGAACCCCCTTTGATGAAATCGTGCGATTTCTCACCCCCCCCGGCCCGCCTGTCTGATGCAGCATCACGAAACACTGGAGGTGTTGGCCGAGATTCACCAGAGGCTGGAGGGGGTCCATGAAGATCACACCATTTTCTTTCTTTCTTTCGTCCACACAGAAAAATGCGCTCCAACTGGCCCCATCAAAACAAAACAAAAAAAAACACATTTAAAAAAAAAAACACAAATCTTGCAAAAACCTCAAACAAAATTTTTGTTTGTTTTTCGTCGAAAACCTCTTTCAATTTTTTTTGTTTTTTCGACCCCCTTCATCTTTCTTCACCCCGTCTGTCTGATGCAGCATCACGAAACACTGGAGGTGTTGGCCGAGATTCACCAGCGGCTGGAGGGCTACGAGAACATCCTCAGGCAAAAGCACGAGATGAAGGAGAACGCGGCCAACCGACAGACCAAGATCGAGCAGGAGGTCTGTGCAAATACACAGCATGTCTCTGTCTGGATGACGGTGATGATGACGACAGAATTGAGCACACTGCATCATTGAGTCCACCAAATTTTGAACTTGTTGCCCTGCGCCCTCGCACTCTCTGGAATATGCAGAACGCGAGACCAAGATCGAACAGGAGGTCTGTCTGACCCCCCGGGCCAGGGGATATACGCGGATCAATTGCAAAAAATTAAGCTGAATTTTTCAAATAAAAAAAAAAACACTCAAGTGGCAGGACTTACGAAATAACAACAACAACAACATCATCATCATCATCATCATCATCATTGCCAACATCCAATCCCCATTTTCCCCATTTTCCGTTTTCACTCTCATGACTCATCCAATCCTCCTTTTCTCTCCGGTTTTTCCCAGATTGCCGATGGCCGCCAACGGCTGCAGCGAGCCACCAAGCTGACCCAAAGCCTCTCTGAGGAGCGCACCCAGTGGCGTTTCCGGCTGGATCAGATGGAGGGCCAGTTCCATGCCGTGGTCGGAAATTGTCTTCTCTGTGCCGGCTTTCTGGCCTACTGCGGCCCGCTCGGCACGCGCTACCGGAAGCAGCTGCTGGCTGAGTGGAAGAGCCAGTTGGAAGAAGTCCGTTGATTCCCCCCCCCCCCCCCCCCCCCCCCAACCTGCTGATATCTGGACGGGCTTCGGATCAACATCAGTGACAAGCATCATCAGTTTCAGCTTTCGATCAGCATCACGATCAACAGCAGCATCAGCAATATCAGCATCATCAGCATCATCAGCATCATTAGCATCATCAGCATCAGCATCAGCATCAGCATCAGCATCAGCATCAGCATCAGCATCAGCATCATCAGCAATCAGCATCCAGGCATCATCAGCATCATCATCATCATCATCATCATCATCATCATCATCAACCAGATCATCATCATAAAACATCATTATCATTGCCTGACTCACGTCCCCCCCGTCGTTTGTCCCTGTCGGGCCGGCGTGGTGGGGCGCTCTCTTCCAGCACGGCATCCCGTATACCCCCGGGTTCACAGTCCCCGATCAGCTAGCCACCCCGCTGACCATCCTCGAGTGGACCCAGGCGGGGCTCCCCTCAGACCCGACCAGCCTCGAAAATGGCGCTCTGGCCATGTGTCAGCACCGGTGGCCCTATCTCATCGACCCGCAGCAGCAGGTCTGCCCAACCGTCATCCAGTCATCATCCAAGCATCCAGTCATCATCATCATCATCCAAGCATCCAGTCATCATCCAGTCATCATCATCATCATCCATCATCATCGATCATCCAGTCATCATCCTGATCATCATCATCCTGATCATCATCATCCTGATCATCATCATCCTGATCATCATCATCCTGATCATCATCATCCTGATCATCATCCTGATCATCATCATCCTGATCATCATCATCCTGATCATCATCATCCTGATCATCATCATCCTGATCATCATCATCCTGATCATCATCATCCTGATCATCATCATCCTGATCATCATCATCCTGATCATCATCATCCTGATCATCATCATCCTGATCATCATCATCCTGATCATCATCATCCTGATCATCATCATCCTGATCATCATCATCATCATCAAATCATCATTCCAATCATCATCATCAGGGAGCCAAGTGGATCCGCGCCCTGGAAGAGTCCCGCGGCCTGCTCCAGTTCCGCTTCGGCAGCGGGAAAATCCTGCCGTCGCTCGGGAAGGCCGTGCGAGACGGACTGCCGTTCCTCTACGAGTCGGTCGGCGCACGCGATCCGGCCCTCCGCGACCTGGCTCTACAGAAGGTCCTTCATTTCCCTTTCGATCTTCGCATCTGTCACGACATCACACATATTTTTTTTTTTTAATCTTCTTCACACAGAGAGGGCGCAGGCGACAAGTTATATCTTTCTTCACACAGACTTTGTTTTCTTCACACATATTGACATATATTTCTTCACACAATAATTTGTTTTCTTCACACATATTGACATATATTTCTTCACACAATAATTTGTTTTCTTCACACATATTGACATATATTTCTTCACACAGACTTTGTTTTCTTCACACATATTGACATATATTTCTTCACACAATAATTTGTTTTCTTCACACATATTGACATATATTTCTTCACACAGACTTTGTTTTCTTCACACATATTGACATATATTTCTTCACACAATAATTTGTTTTCTTCACACATATTGACATATATTTCTTCACACAGACTTTGTTTTCTTCACACATATTGACATATATTTCTTCACACAGACTTTGTTTTCTTCACACATATTGACATATCTTTCTTCACACAATAATTTGTTTTCTTCACACATATTGACATATATTTCTTCACACAGACTTTGTTTTCTTCACACATATTGACATATATTTCTTCACACAATAATTTGTTTTCTTCACACATATTGACATATATTTCTTCACACAATAATTTGTTTTCTTCACACATATTGACATATATTTCTTCACACAATAATTTGTTTTCTTCACACATATTGACATATATTTCTTCACACAGACTTTGTTTTCTTCACACATATTGACATATATTTCTTCACACAATAATTTGTTTTCTTCACACATATTGACATATATTTCTTCACACAGACTTTGTTTTCTTCACACATATTGACATATATTTCTTCACACAATAATTTGTTTTCTTCACACATATTGACATATATTTCTTCACACAGACTTTGTTTTCTTCACACATATTGACATATATTTCTTCACACAATAATTTGTTTTCTTCACACATATTGACATATATTTCTTCACACAGACTTTGTTTTCTTCACACATATTGACATATATTTCTTCACACAGACTTTGTTTTCTTCACACATATTGACATATCTTTCTTCACACAATAATTTGTTTTCTTCACACATATTGACATATATTTCTTCACACAGACTTTGTTTTCTTCACACATATTGACATATATTTCTTCACACAATAATTTGTTTTCTTCACACATATTGACATATATTTCTTCACACAGACTTTGTTTTCTTCACACATATTGACATATATTTCTTCACACAATAATTTGTTTTCTTCACACATATTGACATATATTTCTTCACACAGACTTTGTTTTCTTCACACATATTGACATATATTTCTTCACACAATAATTTGTTTTCTTCACACATATTGACATATCTTTCTTCACACAATAATTTGTTTTCTTCACACATATTGACATATATTTCTTCACACAGACTTTGTTTTCTTCACACATATTGACATATCTTTCTTCACACAATAATTTGTTTTCTTCACACATATTGACATATATTTCTTCACACAGACTTTGTTTTCTTCACACATATTGACATATATTTCTTCACACAATAATTTGTTTTCTTCACACATATTGACATATATTTCTTCACACAGACTTTGTTTTCTTCACACATATTGACATATCTTTCTTCACACAATAATTTGTTTTCTTCACACATATTGACATATATTTCTTCACACAATAATTTGTTTTCTTCACACATATTGACATATATTTCTTCACACAATAATTTGTTTTCTTCACACATATTGACATATATTTCTTCACACAGACTTTGTTTTCTTCACACATATTGACATATATTTCTTCACACAATAATTTGTTTTTTTCCCATCACACATATATTTCTTCACACAATAATTTGTTTTTTTTTTCCTTCGACACACACAGACCCTGACCCACGAAGCCCAGACCCTCATCCGGATTGGCGATACGCAAGTCCCGTTCCACCCGCAGTTCAAGTTCTGGCTGACGGCTGCCACCCCTGCCCCGTCACTCGGACCCGAGGCCGAGGCGTCCCTCGGAATCATCAACTTCTCGGTCACGCCGGACGGCCTCTGTGAAATGTTGCTGTCCAAAGGTCCGGATGATGATTTGTCGGCATCATCATCAGCATCCAGTCATCATCATCCGATCATCATCATCATCATCATCATCATCAGCATCAGCATCATCATCATCATCATCATCATCATCATCATCATCATCATCATCATCATCATCATCATCATCATCATCATCATCATCATCATCATCATCATCATCATCATCATCATCATCATCATCATCATCATCATCATCATCATCCAGTCATCATCATCATCATCATCATCATCATCATCCATCATCCATCATCATCATCATCATCATCATCATCATCATCATCATCATCATCATCATCCAGTCATCATCATCATCATCATCATCATCATCATCATCATCATCATCATCATCATCATCATCATCATCATCATCATCATCATCCGATCATCATCATCCAATCATCATCATCATCCGATCATCATCATCATCCGATCATCATCATCATCAACATCATCATCATCAGAGAGACATGCTGTGTATTTGCGAGGGCGCAGGCGACAAGTTCAAGAGAAAGGTTACTCGCGCCTTCGCGCCATGCGTTACACTCCGGGGGGGGCCGGGCCAAATGACCCGTATGGTGGCTCCTCCCGGCCGGGGGTCCGCCTGATGGCGGGGCCACCCAGTGGTGGGTGTGGGTGTTGGGGGTGCTCAGGGGTATGTGGGGCGGGTCGAGGGCCCCGGGTGGCCGCTACGGCGTGGCCAGGGCGCGGGGCCCGCCGCGGCAGCCGCGCCGTTGCGCATGGTCATGAGCGCGAGGGCATCCCGAACCAGAAGGGTCGAGACGGAGGAGAGGGCTCGCTGGAGGTCGGTTCGCGTGGCGAAAGTAAGCTCAGGACGTTGGCGGCGTCCTGAGCTGTGTGAACTTCCGGTGAAACCTTAAGCCGGGGGGGGAACCCGACCGACAGCCGCTCTCATCTCTCGCGCCGCCAGTTTTCCTGACGCGTCGGCCCATCCTCGGAGAGGACTTCCCGATATTTGAGCTGTCTTGCTGTCTTGCCGGCTTGCAAGGCCGACTAACCGAGCCAGAGCACGACTCTTCCGGTGTCCTGTCCCCCGAAGGGGTCGGATGGTTTTTACTGCCGTTCCGGAATGTGGAGAAATGGTACGGGGCCGGCGGGGTGTGAACCCGGACCCTAAGACGCTGCAGGGTTGCGCTCTAACCACTGAGCTACTCCTCCACATCATCATCATCATCATCATCATCATCATCCAATCATCATCATCATCATCATCATCATCATCATCATCATCATCATCATCATCATCATCATCATCATCATCATCATCATCATCCAATCATCATCATCATCCAATCATCACTCCTGTGAAATGCGTGGTGTAGTTGTGGACTTTGAGGAGCCGACGCTGGAGCAGGAGAAACGCGAGCTGGTGAAGGCCAATGCCGAGATTCACCGCCTGCAGCATGCGACCGACGAGCGAATCCTGGCCCTCATCAGCCAGCGTGCCGATCCGGTCCGCCCATTGAGTTTTTTTTTTTTTTCCAAACGTGCTTGACAACCGGGTCGCGGTTGGGAGTTCATGGGTTCCACACTCAAAGACAGGAATGACATTGGATGGATGGACGGAGAGGGAAAGCGTGGGAGGAAACAGGAACACAGTAATTCAATGAGACGTGTACGTATTTGTTTTTATTCCCTTTTACACCCTCCGCTCATCTTCTGCATCTGCCGCCTTTTTCGTTTTTTTCACTGTTGTATGTCTGTCCAGGGCAAATCCATCCTCGATAGCGCCTTGCTGATCGACCAGCTTGAACAATCCAAGAGCGCGAGTGCCGACCAGCGCCGCCGGATGGCCCAGTCGGAGCAGGCCGAGGTTAAGACCGACACGGCCCGGCTGCGGTACTATGCCCTGGCCCGGCATGCGGCGACACTCTACTTCGCCATGGCCGAGATGGCCAAGGTGAACCATATGTACCAGGTCCGCCCGCCTCGCCGGTTTTTTTGTGCCTTTTTGCACTTGGTGGTGGTGGTGGTGGGGGGGGGGGGGGGTTGAGACAAAAAAGGATCATTGCGTTTTGACCTGTGGGTTTTTGGATTTTCTGCGGAGTTCGCCCGGTTCCTCATCATCATCATCATCATCCTCATCATCATCATCATCATCATCATCATCATCATCATCATCATCATCATCATCATCAGCATCATCATCATCATCATCATCATCATCATCATCATCATCATCATCATCATCATCATCATCATCATCATCATCATCATCATCATCATCATCATCATCATCATCATCATCATCATCATCATCATCATCATCATCATCATCATCCAATCATCATCATCATCATCATCATCATCATCATCATCAGCATCATCATCATCATCATCATCATCCAATCATCATCATCATCATCATCATCATCATCATTCTCCAACCATCATCATCATCATCATCATCATCATCATCCAATCATCATCCAATCATCATCTGATCATCATCTGATCATCATCATCATCATCCGATCATCATCATCATCCAGCATCATCATATCATCATCATCATCATCACCACCACCATCTTCTTCTTCTTCTTCTCTAGTTCTCCCTGGCCCGGTTCATGCAGCTCTTCACGGCGGTCTTCGAGGAGACCAAGGCCAAGGCCTCCGTGGTTGGTAGTGGCCCCCCGGCGGCCGAACAGGAGCACTTTCTGGCCCGCCTGAAGGCCCTCGCCCGCGCGCTCACGGCAAAGGTTCACAGCTATGTCATCCGGTCGCTGTATGAGCAGGATCGACTGACCTGGTCCTTCCTGCTCCTGACCAGGCTGCTGCGGGCCGATGCTGAGGTTTGTCATCATCACCATTCAATCGTCCAACCATCCAACCAGTGAATCATGCAACCATCCAATCGTCATCATCTTCTAATCATCATCCAATTATCATCCAGTCATCAGAGAGAGACATGCTGTGTATTTGCTAGGACGCAGGCGAAGAGAAACTTTACTCCCGCCTTCGCGTCGCGCGTTACACGTTCCGATGGGGGCCCTGGGCCTAATGACCTCGTGTTGGGCCCTCCTCGGCCGGGGCAGCCGCGGCGAGCGGAGCCCCAGTGGGTGGTGATAGGGGGCGGCGGGGGTGGGGGGGTGGGGGGGGGCGGGGGCGGGGGCGGGGGGGGGGGGGTGCCTTGTGTCAGGGGTGCGGCTCGTCGGCAGCCGCCCTGTTCCGCATGGTCATCAGGGCCAGGGCGTCGCGCACGAGCAGGGTGGCGAGGGAGGAGAGTCATCACCCAATCGTCATCCAATCGTCAGCCAATCATCATCCAATCGTCATTATCCAATCATCATCATCATCATCATCATCATCATCATCATCATCATCATCATCATCCTCACCACCACCATCATCATCATCATCATCATCATCCAGTCATCATCATCATCATCATCATCATCATCATCATCATCATCATCATCATCATCATCATCATCATCATCATCATCATCATCATCATCATCACATCATCATCATCATCATCATCATCATCATCATCATCATCATCATCATCATCATCATCATCATCATCATCATCATCATCATCATCATCATCATCATCATCATCATCATCATCATCATCATCATCATCATCATCATCATCATCATCATCATCATCATCATCATCATCATCATCATCATCATCATCATCAGCATCATCATCATCATCATCATCATCCTCACCACCACCACCACCACCACCATCATCATCATCATCATCATCATCATCATCATCATCATCATCATCATCATCATCATCATCACCATCACCATCATCACCATCATCATCAATTTCTCACATCGGCTGTGATTCCGTGATTTTTTTAGCTCGACGAAGTCGCCCTGGGCTTCTTCCTCCATGGCGCAGACGCGACCCACCAGGCGAGTCTCCCCAACCCAGCCCCTCTGTGGATCTCGCCCGAGGCTTGGAGGCAGGTCTGATGATGATGTTGATGATGATTGGATGATGGATGGGATGGATGGGATGGATGAGATGGGATGGATGGGATGGATGGGATGGATGATGATCGGATGATGATCGGATGATGATCGGATGATGATCGGATGATGATCGGATGATGATCGGATGATGATGATGATGATGATGATGATGATGATGATGATGATGATGATGATGATGATGATCACTGGATGATGATGATCTGGATGATGATCGGAAATGATCGGAAATGATCGGATGATGACGGATGTTGACGATGATCGGATGTTGACGATGATCGGATGTTGAATCTCCTCCATCTCCGCTGTTCGCTGTCCACAGAACCAGCGCTCTGGATCTGATGGAGCCCCTTCCGGATTGTCATTTCATTTATGCTCCACTGTCTTTTTCGCTGCTTCGTACCGTACCACCACAGACCAGCGCTCTGGATCTGATGGAGCCCTTCCGGACTGGAGGTCTCTCTGCGGACATCAGCCAACAGCCCGAACGGTGGCGGAAGTGGGTCTCCGGCCCGGCCCCTCATCTCGACCCGATGCCCCCCAAATGGGAGCACATCACCCCGTCTGTGATGCTGATTGGCCTTATGTGATGCTGATTGGCCTTATGTGATGCTGATTGGCCTTATGTGATGCTGATTGGCCTTATGTGAGTGGTT
Organism: Paratrimastix pyriformis; assembly: GCA_027972325.1. Taxonomy (NCBI): domain Eukaryota; phylum Preaxostyla; family Paratrimastigidae; genus Paratrimastix; species Paratrimastix pyriformis. The sequence continues at coordinate 99,006 of JAPMOS010000098.1, read as the reverse complement.
TCTTCTTCTCCTTCGTCGTCGTCGGCGTCGTCAATCATCATCATCATCATCATCATCATCATCATCATCATCATCAGCAGCAGCAGCAGCATCATCATCATCATCATCATCATCATCACCATCATCATCACCATCATCATCATCATCATCATCATCATCATCATCATCATCATCATCATCATCATCATCATCATCATCATCATCATCATCCTCATCATCATCATCATCCTCATCACCGTCGGCACCGGCGTCATCATCATCATCATCATCATCATCATCTTCTTCTTCTTCTTCTTCTTCTTCTTCGCTCACTCAAACGGAGCCCCAATTCGCGCCGCACAGAGAGAGATAGTCGATGTATTCTGGCTCTACCCGCAGACACAGGCAAAACGAGATTGTTACTCGGCCAGGCCTTTGCGGGGGGCAGTCCATCAGAGGGTAGTCGCTGGCCAGGATCAAATGACCCAAGGTGATGGGGGACAGCGGCCCTCCGGCCTCTTGGGCCGTTGGGGGGGTTGCGGAATGCAATGCCGGGGCCATTAGGCCCCTCACAGACTGACGCAAAAAGTGACTGTTTTTTTTTTTTTCCTTATGTATGTGCGACCCTCTTTCTTTAGGTTCCACCGTCTCTGCCTGCTTCGCTGCCTACGCCCCGATCGTCTCCCCGCCGCCATCCGGAACCTGGTTGCCTCCCGACTGGACCCGTCCTTCGTCGAGCCCGTTTCGGTCGATATTTCCACAGTGTGGCGCGAGGCAGGCCCACTGGTCCCCGTGGTCCTGCTTCTGAGCCCCGGGGAGGACCCCACCCGGGTCCTGGAAATGGGCGCTGAGCGGCAGGAGATGGGTGGCCGGTTCCGCAAGATTTCGCTGGGTCTTGGCCAGGTCTGCTCTCATCATCATCGTCTAACCATCATCGTCTAACCATCATCATCATCATCATCATCATCATCATCAGCAGCAGCAGCAGCAGCAGCAGCAGCAGCAGCAGCAGCACCATCATCGTCATCATCATCATCATCCAGTCATCATCATCATCATCATCATCATCATCATCATCATCATCATCATCATTCTCCCTTTTTTCCAATCTTCCAGTCCGCCCGCGCCGAGAAGATGCTCCAGGAGTGCATGAGCCTCGGCCACTGGCTTTTCATGCAAAACTGCCACCTTGCCCCGGATTGGCTGCCCACCCTGGCCCGCCAGCTCGAATGTGTCGCACCCGATCGTGTCCATCAGCGCTTCCGCCTGTTCCTGGCCACCCGACCGACCCCACACTTCCCCGTGAGCATCCTTGAAAATGGTCCGCACTTTCATTCTTCCTGCTCAAATTGGGAATTGGGTCCCCCCCAAAAGGAGGATTTCATTGGAACGCGGGGACACCAATTCAGATTTTTTTTTTTTTTTGACCCGGGTGGGACCTCATGTTTGATCAAACGTACTCGGAAGAAAAGGAGGAAATTGGATGGGGAAAAAAGAACATGAACGGAATCAGAAAAAACCCATCATACACCCAACACCCCACACCTTTTTTTTTTTTTTTTTTTTGCAAAAACAAAAAACATTTAAATACCTCATCGCTGACTTCCCACCCCCATCAACACACCCCTCCTTCAACAGGGTTCCCGCCGAAAAAAATCTTTCTTGATTTTTTTTTTTTGACAACATCTTCGTGTGCCATTCTCTTCATGACTTTGTCCCACCATGCATGATTCTGCTTGCTGTCTTTTCGCTGCGGTGATAGCCCTGAAGGTGAGCACGGAGGCCCCCTCGTCCATCCGGGAGACATTGACTCGGTCCATGGATGCGCTGATCAAGCAGCCCGATTTCCAGGTTTGTGATGATTGGATGATGACTGGATGGTGGTGGTGATGTTGTTGTTGATGTTGTTGTTGATGATGTTGATGATGATGATGATTGGATGATGATGTGATGGTGATGATGATGATCTGAATGATGATCTGAATGATGATCTGAATGATGATCTGAATGATGATGATGTTGATGATGATGTTGATGTTGTTGTTGATGTTGTTGTTGATGTTGTTGTTGTTGTTGATGTTGATGATGATGATGATGATGATGATGATGATGATGATGATGATGATGATGATGATGATGATGATGATGATGATGATGATGATGATGATGTTGATGATGGTGATGATGTTGATGACTGGTTGTTGATTTTTTCGGTCCCTCCCCCCCCGCCCCCCCCCCCGCCCCCCCCCTCCACAGGATCGTGTCCAACGATACGGCACAAACTGGACCCGGATCCACTATCTCCTGGCCTTCCTGCACGCCGTGGTCGTGGGACGGTCGCGCTACGCTGGGGTGGGCTGGTCACTTCCATACCACTTCTCCCATGACGAGCTGCGGCTCTCTGCCAAGCAACTCGGATGGCTTCTGACGGAAGGGCCCACCTGGTCTGATATATATCTGCCTTTATGTTGTTGATGCTGATGTTGGATGGATGATGACTGACTCTCTCATTATTTGGTGTTTTTCCGTCCCGCTTGCCTTGATCTGTGGTTAATGTGTGCTGATTGAGTTGGTGATGATACTGCTGCTGCTGGTGATCATGGTGATGCTGATGCCGATGTTGGATGGATGATGACTGACTTTCTCTTCTTGGTGGTTGATGTGTTTTTCCGTCCCGCTTGCCTTGATGTTATATGTGTTGATGACTGTCATGTGTGTGTTGATGGCTGAGTTATATGTGTGTGTTGATGACTAACTCCTCACTTTTCGTGTTTGTTGTCTTAGTTCCGCCTTGATGTTCATATGTGTGTGTTGATGACTAACCCCCTCTCTTTTCGTGTTGGATGTCTTAGTTCTGTCCCGCTTGCCTTGATGTTCATATGTGTGTGTTGATGACTAACCCCCTCTCTTTTCGTGTTGGATGTCTTAGTTCTGTCCCGCTTGCCTTGATGTTCATATGTGTGTGTTGATGACTAACTCCTCTCTTTTCGTGTTTGATGTCTTAGTTCTGTCCCGCTTGCCTTGATGTTCATATGTGTGTGTTGATGACTAACCCCCTCTCTTTTCGTGTTTGATGTCTTAGTTCTGTCCCGCTTGCCTTGATGTTCATATGTGTGTGTTGATGACTAACCCCCTCTCTTTTCGTGTTTGATGTCTTAGTTCTGTCCCGCTTGCCTTGATGTTCATATGTGTGTGTTGATGACTAACCCCCTCTCTTTTCGTGTTGGATGTCTTAGTTCCCTCCCGCTTGCCTTGATGTTCATATGTGTGTGTTGATGACTGAGTTCTATGTGTGTGTTGATGACTAACTCCTCTCTTTTCGTGTTTGATGTCTTAGTTCCGTCCCGCTTGCCTTGATGTTCATATGTGTGTGTTGATGACTAACCCCCTCTCTTTTCGTGTTGGATGTCTTAGTTCTGTCCCGCTTGCCTTGATGTTCATATGTGTGTGTTGATGACTAACTCCTCTCTTTTCGTGTTTGATGTCTTAGTTCTGTCCCGCTTGCCTTGATGTTCATATGTGTGTGTTGATGACTAACCCCCTCTCTTTTCGTGTTTGATGTCTTAGTTCTGTCCCGCTTGCCTTGATGTTCATATGTGTGTGTTGATGACTAACCCCCTCTCTTTTCGTGTTTGATGTCTTAGTTCCCTCCCGCTTGACTTGATGTTCATATGTATGTGTTGATGACTGAGTTATATGTGTGTGTTGATGACTAACTCTCTCGTTTTGTGTTTGATCTGTCGACTTGATGTGTGTGTTGATGGCTGAGTCGTATGTTGACTAACTCCTCTCTTTTCGTGTTTGATCTGTAGTTCCCTCCCGCTTGCCTTGATGTTCATATGTGTGTGTTGATGACTAACCCCCTCTCTTTTCGTGTTTGATGTCTTAGTTCCGTCCCGCTTGCCTTGATGTTCATATGTGTGTGTTGATGACTAACTCCTCTCTTTTCGTGTTTGATGTCTTAGTTCTGTCCCGCTTGCCTTGATGTTCATATGTGTGTGTTGATGACTAACCCCCTCTCTTTTCGTGTTTGATGTCTTAGTTCCGTCCCGCTTGCCTTGATGTTCATATGTGTGTGTTGATGACTAACTCCTCTCTTTTCGTGTTTGATGTCTTAGTTCCGTCCCGCTTGCCTTGATGTTCATATGTGTGTGTTGATGACTAACCCCCTCTCTTTTCGTGTTTGATGTCTTAGTTCCGTCCCGCTTGCCTTGATGTTCATATGTGTGTGTTGATGACTAACTCCTCTCTTTTCGTGTTTGATGTCTTAGTTCCGTCCCCCTTCCCGAGGCCCACCGTGGTCTCCGCCTGGCCACACCCTCCGGGCAACCCCAACTGCAGACGCCCACCACCCGGACCCCTCTTTCTCGGCCGGTCTCACGCACCGAGATCCCGCCTTCGCCCGCATCAACCAGTGTTGCCGCGCCGAGCGCCCGGAGCAGTGCCACCACGAGTGGCCGGGGACGTGGCCCAGAGGAGGACCAGCAGCTCGAGAGCCGACCCGGCCCGGCGGGCGTCCCGTGGAAGGTCCCCAGATCCCCGTCCTTGCACCAACACCCAAAAATATATATTGTGCTCACCCTCCCACCCGCAACCACCATCCACCTTCAGCCAAAAAAATGTGTGGCGACTCCCTTTTGAATGCAAAAATTCTGTCTTTCTGGGAACAAAAAATTCAGCTCCATGATTTTGGGAGTCATTTCGCTTCTCCTTCTCCTGCGGTCCATGATTTTGGGAGCCATTTTTTCTGACGTGTTCCTTCGCTCGCTCCGCTTCTTTCATTCTTCGGCCCTGCGGTGGTCCATGATGTGAGAGTCATTTTCTCACTCTTCTGTTCTCTTTCTCTTCATTTGTTTTTCTTTCTTCTTCTTCTTTTCAGGCCCTGCGGTGGTCCATGATGTGGGAGTCATATTTTCTCACTCTTCTGTTCTCTTTCTCTTCAACATTTTGTTTTTCTCTTCAACATTTTGTTTTTCTCTCTTCTTTTCAGGCCCTGCGGTCCATGATGTGGGAGTCACTTTGTCATTTTTCTCACTCTTCTGTTCTCTTTCTCTTCAACATTTTGTTTTTCTTTCATGATGTGAGAGTCATTTTCTCACTCTTCTGTTCTCTTTCTCTTCAACATTTTGTTTTTCTCTCTTCTTTTCAGGCCCTGCGGTCCATGATGTGGGAGTCTATTTGTCATTTTCTCACTCTTCTGTTCTCTTTCTCTTCAACATTTTACTTTCTTCTTTTCAGGCCGTGCGGTCCATGATGTGGGAGTCATTTTGTCATTTTTCTCACTCTTCTGTTCTCTTTCTCTCTTCTTTTCAGGCCCTGCGGTCGATGATGTGGGAGTGTCTTTACGGAAGCCGGCTCTTCGAGGAGCAGGACCGGGTCCTACTCGCCTCCTTAATGGACACCATGCTCTGTGATGCCGCCTTGCAGCCACAGGGCTTTGCGCTCTCCGAAGACGGAATCTATCGAGTACCCGTCGAGATGGACCCCGAACCACTCCTTGTCCGTCAATGTGGTGTGCCCAGAAGCATCATCATCATCATCATCATCCAATCATCATCATCATCATCCAATCATCATCATCATCATCATCATCATCATCATCATCATCATCATCATCATCATCATCATCATCATCATCATCATCATCATCATCATCATCATCATCATCATCATCATCATCATCATCATCATCAGAGAGAGACATGCTGTGTATTTGCGAGGGCGCAGGCGACAAGTTCAAGAGAAAGGTTACTCGCGTTTTCGCGCCATGCGTTACACTCCGGGGGGGGCCGGGCCAAATGACCCGTATGGTGGCTCCTCCCGGCCGGGGGTCCGCCTGATGGCGGGGCCACCCAGAGATGGGTGTGGGTGTTGGGGGGTGCTCAGGGGTATGTGGGGCGGGTCGAGGGCCCCGGGTGGCCGTCGCGGCGTCAGGGCGCGGGACCCGTCGCGGCAGCCGCGCCGTTGCGCATGGTCATGAGCGCGAGGGCATCCCGAACCAGAAGGGTCGAGACGGAGGAGAGGGCTCGCTGGAGGTCGGTTCGCGTGGCAGGGGGGTCGGCCGGTGTCAGCCGCGACAGGGCCTGGCATGTGGCCCTGGGCACGGTCCCCCGGGCCGACAGGATCACCGGCACCGCGCGGCAGGGCTGCCCGGTGGCCTCCGTGACGGCCTGGCAGAGGGCGACGTAGTGGGCCGCCTTGGCCGCCGCCTGCGCCGGCCAGTCGTGGGTCTGGCCAGTGATGGCCACGTCGAGCAGCCACCAGGTGCCGTCCGAGCCGCGGGACTGAAGCACCAGGTCGGGGTGCACGTCGCGGAGGGTGGCGGGGAGCTTGGCCAGCAGGGAGGGCGGGAGGGCGGGCGCACGGTTCGTTGCCGACACGCCCATGTAGTGCCGCGTGACCCAGTCGCGTTGCCCGCCGAACCAGGCCCAGAGTCGGCGGACCACCCGGTCGTGGCGGGCCGTGTAGAAGTCGTGGTACCTGCCGCAGCCGGACAGCAGGTCGCCGTGGCAGAGGGGGCGAAAGTAAGCTCAGGACGTTGGCGGCGTACCTGAGCTGTGTGTACTTCCGGTGAAACCTTAAGCCGGGGGGGGGAACCCGACCGACAGCCGCTCTCATCTCTCACGCCGCCAGTTTCCTGACGCGTCGGCCCATCCTCGGAGAGGACTTCCCGATATTTGAGCTGTCTTGCCGGCTAGGGGAAGCCGACTAACCGAGCCAGAGCACGACTCTTCCGGTGTCCTGTCCCCCGAAGGGGTCGGACGGTTTTTACTGCCGTTCCGGAATGTGGAGAAATGGTACGGGGCCGGCGGGGTTTGAACCCGGTGCCCTAAGACGCTGCAGTCAGGGTTGCGCTCTAACCACTGAGCTACTCCTCCACATCATCATCATCATCATCATCCAATCATCCAATCATCCAATCATCCATCATCATCATCATCATCATCATCATCATCATCATCATCATCACCATCATCACCATCATCATCATCATCATCATCATCATCATCATCATCATCATCATCATCATCCAATCATCCAATCATCCAATCATCCAATCATCCATCATCATCCAATCATCATCATCATCGTGCGTATCTTGTTTTTTCAGCAATTCCTCGGGACCCTCCCGGCAAGCGACCCGCCAGTCGCCTTCGGCCTGCACAAGAATGTCGAACTGTCGCTGCTGCACGGCGAGGCCACGACCCTCCTCGCTTCGCTGGCCTCCGTCCAGCCCCGCGGCACTGGCCTCCGGTCATCCTGGGTCCCCTCCGCGATCCCACTGCCTCCCGGCTCCCACACCTTCCTCGCCGCCGGAGCCCTGTCCGCTGCTGCCGCGATCATCCCACCACCGCCATCGGGCACCCCGGTCCCCACCCACACTCCCCGGCTCGCTGGAACTGCCGCCATCTTCCGCTCGGCAGCGAGCCTCGCCATCCCGCGGGTCCCCTCAACGATCCCCGTGCTCATGCCCACGCCAGGCCAGTCAATGGCCACCCGCGGCTCATCTCGTAATTTGTTGCTCATGTCGAGTGCCGGTGTCAGTGGCAGCAATCTGTTGGCCCAGCATTTATTTAAGGGACTGGCTGGCACGACGGCGGGTGGTGGTGGTGGCGCGGAGGAGATCCCTAGTGCCGAGGAGGCGGTGGAGGAGCCTGCAGAAGATGGGCGCACGGTCGAGAAGGAACAGGAGGCGGAAACGCGGCTGGTCGCCGTCGTGGAAGGTCTGTCCGAGCAAGCCGTGGATGATGATTGGATGATGATGACTGGATGATGATGATGACTGTATGATGATTGGATGATGATGATGATGATGATGATGATGATGATGATGATGATGATAATGATAATGATGATGATGATGATGATGATGATGATGATGATGATGATGATGATGATGATGATGATGATGATGATGATGATGATGATGATTGATGATGATGATGATTGGATGATGATGATGACTGGATGATGATGATGATGATGTGATGATGATGATGATGATGATGATGATGATGATGATGATGATGATGATGATGATGATGATGATGATGATGATGATGATGATGATGATGATGATGATGATGATGATGATGATGATGATTGGATGATGATGATGATGATGATGACTGGATGATGATGATGACTGGATGATGATGATGACTGGATGATGATGATGATGATGATGATGATGATGATGATGATGATGATGATGATGATGATGATGATGAGGATGATGATGATGATGATGATGATGATGATTGGTGATGATGATGACTGGATGATGATGATGACTGGATGATGATGATGATGATGATGATGATGATGATGATGATGATGATGATGATGATGATGATGATGATGATGATGATGATGATGATGATGATGATGATGATGATGATGATGATGATGATGATGATGATGATGATGATGATGATGATGATGATGATGATGAGCGGATGATGATGATGATGATGATGATGATGATGATGATGATGATGACCGGATCGGTGATCCTGGTTGGGCTCACTTCATGTGTTTTTTCTTCTCTTCGCGCAGACACCCTGTCCCAGGTGCCGCCTGCTCTGGTGCTGCCCCCGAAGGCCGCCGAAGCCACCGGTCTTGAGCGGGTCCTCTTTGAAGAATGCACCAGGTCCGCTCGGACAAGCCAGAAAAATGAAAAACCTCTTTTTTCCTGACACACCCACAAAAAACTGCACGATCTGCGCTTCCCGTGCCCTCCTCTCTCCTCGTCACCCTCCTCCTTCACCATCTCCATCCCTCCATCAGGCCCGAGTACCGAGTTGTGTACTGTGTATTCCATGTTGTTCCGCCCATTGCTCACCCTCTTCTTCTCTGACCCCCTCATCATCATCAGGTACAATTCGATGCTCGGTTTGATGGGCGCCCACCTCACCGAGGCGCGCCGTGCGTTGCGAGGTCTGCAGCAGCTGCGATGATCCCGCCCCGGGGAAAACCCATCAATCATCATCATCACACACGCCCCCCCGCGTTTTTTTGTCTTCAACACGAATCAAATTCTCTCACAAAATTATTAATATTAGAGAAAGGCAGTGATTGACGCCCTATTGACCAGCATGTACATCCTCCTCCCGCCTGTCCGTGTCAAGGAGATGCGACGACTCTACATCCGTCCTCAGCAAGTACCTGGTGGAAAAGAGCCGGACGAAGACACAGAAGAAAGCGAAGAGGATGACGACGCTGCATCGACTACCATAACTGGATCAGGTGGGACACGCAAGAGTTCATGCGAGTGATTATTTGTTTTAAAAAAAACACAAACAAACAAAAAACACCAAACAAGTGGACACGCGGTCTCATGGTTTTTTTTTTTCTTCGCGGTTTCTCTCTGTTGTTGTTGTTGTCTTTTTCCGCGCTCTTCCAAGGCCTGGCCACCCTGAGCCAGCCCCTCGCGGGCCTCCTCGACTCGATCCAACGGCTCGCCACTCCCCCCGCCTGGCTCAGCTACGCCTACCCGAGCTCCCTGCATGCGCTGGGACCCTGGCTGGCCGACCTCAGTGACCGGGTTGCCTTCTTCCGACGGTGGATTGACTCGGGGCCGCCTGCGGCCTTCCTGCTGCGAGCCTTCATCAACCCGCGCCGTTTCCTAAGCGGTCCGCTCCGAGGATGACACAGATGACACATACAGATGACACACACATGACACACACACACACACATGACACACAGACAGGACACACAGACATGACACACAGACATGACACACAGACATGACACACAGACATGACACACAGACATGACACACAGACATGACACACAGACATGACACACAGACATGACACACAGACATGACACACAGACATGACACACAGACATGACACACAGACATGACACACAGACATGACACACAGACATGACACACAGACATGACACACAGACATGACACACAGACATGACACACAGACATGACACACACATCAATCCGCGCCGGTTTCTGAGTGGTCCGCTCCGAAGTGGGCATCGGAATTTGAATTGACACAGTGACACACAGATGACACACAGACATGATGACACACAGACATGACACACACAGATGACACACACACATGACGCACACAGATGACACACACAGATGACACACAGATGACATGATGATCTTTGAGCCTGTTGGGTATACAGTGCTAAGAGGAAAAACGCACGTACGAAATCTTACTGGCGGCGTCCTCCTCCTATCGCGCTGTCGTGGCTCGTCCCACCCCTGCGCGGATCAGGGCGACCCGTGAAGGTGTCGTAGGGGGGGAGGGAGAAATCCACTTGGGGCTGCGGCCGGGCGGTGGTTCTGGGTGCTGGCTCGGTCCCTGCGGTCACTGTTGGCCACCTCGCATGAGGAACAGTGCCAGCATGCTCCGCGTCAGGTCCCCGCTGATCCTCCGCAAGGCCTCGCAGAGCGTCTTGTGTTCGGTGCCAGGGACGAGCTGGAGTGACACACACAGATGACACACACAGATGACATCATCATCCTCTCTCCCTCTCTCTCGGCAGCCCTCCAAGACGACTTTGCCCAGAGACACCTGGTGCCCCCCGAGCAAGTTCAACTGAAGACCGAAGTCCTGCGGCAAACCCTGGACACCCTGAAGAAGGGCCCTCCCGAGGGTGAGGGCTGTTATATTCATGGCCTCTTCCTTCAGGTCTGGTGAATCATCGTCATCATCATCATCGTCATCATCATCATCATCATCATCATCATCATCATCATCATCATCATCCAATCATCATCATCATCCAATCATCATCATCATCATCATCATCATCATCATCATCATCATCATCATCATCATCATCATCATCATCATCATCATCATCATCATCATCACCCAGTCAGTCATCATCATCATCATCATCATCATCATCATCATCATCATCATCATCATCATCATCATCATCATCATCATCATCATCATCCAGTCATCATCATCATCATCATCATCATCATCATCATCATCATCATCATCATCATCATCATCATCATCATCATCATCATCATCATCATCATCATCATCATCATCATCATCATCATCATCATCATCATCATCATCATCCAGTCATCATCATCATCCAGTCATCATCATCATCATCCGATCATCATCGTCGTCGTCATCATCATCATCATCATCATCATCATCATCATCATCATCATCATCATCATCATCATCATCATCATCATCATCCAGTCATCATCATCATCATCATCATCATCATCATCATCATCATCATCATCATCATCCAATCATCATCATCCATTCATCATCATCATCATCATCATCATCATCATCATCATCATCATCATCATCATCATCATCATCATCATCATCATCATCATCATCATCCAGTCATCATCATCATCATCATCCGATCATCATCGTCGTCATCATCACCATCGGAATTCGGGTGGCATCATCATCCGATCATCATCCAATCATCACCCAATCATCACCCAATCATCATCCAATCATCATCCCAATCACCGTCATCATCACGATATAGGGCGCTCGCTGGGACGAGGACCGACGGGCCCTAGACGAAGCCCGGCCGGGCGAACTGTTTGGCGAGATGCCGGTGGTCTGTGAAAATCAGCTTTTTTTCTCGTTAACAAAAAAAACACTTGCGAAACTCCTCCGATTTTCATCATTCACATCACCCAGATTTGGTTCCACCCCACGGTCGACCTGGCCATGGGTGGCCGGCCACGACACAACTCGCCCGGGCCGCAACTCCCGCCGCCACCACCACCATCCCGCTCGCCCTCCCCACCACCCCCGCCATCATCCTCGCCACCATCATCATCAACCACTCCGCCGCCGGCAGCGGGAAGCGGCGTTGGGCACACCTGCCCCCTCTATCGGACCGCGGCACGACACAGCCAGTGGGACTTCCCGGTGGGCGAGGGTTTCATCACCAACGTGACGCTGCCCTGCGGCAGCCGGCCTGCGGCGCACTGGATCCGGCGCGGGGTGGCCCTGGTGTGCGAGGCCCGACCCGAGCCGCGATGATGATGATGATCATGATCATCATCAGCATGAACATTCATTCAATTTGTGTTGTTTTAGTAACTATTTTTAAACGTTTTCTTCTTTTCGGCGCGTCCATGGCGGCGGCGTGTACTTGGGTCATGTGTCATGCGTGTCATGTGTGTCCGATATATTATGTGTGAGGCCGGAAGGGGTGTCTCAGAGGATGAACAACGAGCGATCCTGATTTGTCAACTTGCCGATTCAGTCAGATCGGGGACCCCGATTGCGCGATGGTTTGAGGTTGCCCCGGTGTGGGCCAACTGGAATTCACGCGGTTTGCCGATCGGATCTCAAGCCCGGTATGATCGAATTCCATGGTGGGTCTGCTTACCGCAAGACCCCAGACCTAAGGAAAGCTTTCATACGATTTGATGGACCTTCGGGGGTGACCGTGAACTTGCCCTCAGAAGAATGATCGGGAAGAACGGGAAAAAGGCGGGATTATCAGGCACACGAGCCCAGAAAACTCACGTGTTGATACACAAGACGAGCATGGTCATCACCATCACCACCACCCCCTGCATGGTCACCATCACCCCCCCGACATGTTCATCATCATCACCCCCCCGACATGGTCATCATCACCCCCTCATCACCCCCATGGTCATCATCACCCCCTGCATGGTCATCATCACCCCCCGACATGGTCAATCACCCCCTCATCACCCCTGCATGGTCATCACCCCCGACATGGTCATCAGCACCCCCTGCATGGTCATCATCACCCCCGACATGGTCATCACCCCCTGCATGGTCATCATCACCCCCGACATGGTCAATCACCCCCTCATCACCCCTGCATGGTCATCACCCCCGACATGGTCATCAGCACCCCTGCATGGTCATCATCACCCTCCCTGACATGGTCATCACCCCTCCCTGCATGGTCATCACCCACCGACATGGTCATCAGCACCCCTGCATGGTCATCATCACCCCCCGACATGGTCATCATCACCCTCCCTGCATGGTCATCATCACCCTCCCCCTGACATGGTCATCACCCCTCCCTGCATGGTCATCACCCCACCGACATGGTCATCAGCACCCCTGCATGGTCATCTCACCCCCGACATGGTCATCATCACCCCCGACATGGTCATCATCACCCCGACATGGTCATCACCCCCGACATGGTCATCATCACCCCCTGCATGGTCATCATCACACACACACCCCCCCGGCATGGACGACGTAATCGCCCTGCATTGATATTTTTTGTCACTACCTCCCCAGTGTGTTGGGATTGGGTAATTTGCGCGCCTGCTGCCTTCATCACCCCCCGACATGGTCATCACCCCCCCGACATGGTGGTCATCATCCGCCGGTCCATCAACTTCCCCCATGCTCCCAACTTAAGCGGCACCCACCAGAACGGCGTCGGCCATGACGCACGGAACGCGGGCTCGGGGGGCCGGGGGGACGGGGCGGCCACACCCGTGGATGGGGGTCGGGGGTCGGCGGGGGGAGCCACCAAGGGAGGACGAACACCCACCACGGCCTGCTCCACTTGCGGCTGCCCGCCCAACTTCGCGACCCCAAGGGTGGCGGCGGCGGTGGGAGGACGAACACCCACCACGGCCTGCTCCACTTGCGGCTGCCCACCTGGAAAAATCCACGCTCACGATATCATCATCCTCATATCCAGTGATATCCCTGCTCCAGGTCGCGGGGGGCCCCCTGGGGGCCCTTCGAACGGGGCTGGTGCAATTTTCTATACAAGGGGCGTGCGCGTCCTTTCTAATGGCCCCGTTCACATATCCAGGTTTCCGGGAAACCCCTGCTCCATGTGAGGGACTCAATCTGGAAAGCCCAACTTCGCGTCCTCGAGCTGACCGCACCCCCGCGCCCCGACGGGCCCGGGGCTGCGTTCGCTGGGCCTGGGGGGCCTCCCACGCCATGCAGCGACTGGTCCTCCTCGCGTACCCGCGGGGCGGGCCAGTCTTGAGCTGGATGGTCGGTCACACTTGTCCCCCCCGGGAAGAGAGATGGCAGGTAGTAGTTCAAGTCGTTCGGACACAAAAGGTGACACAAAAGTGTGTGTGTGTGTGGGGGGGGGGTGGGGTGGGGTGGTGGGAGGGGAGGGATAGAGGAGGAGGGTTGGGGACAAGAAACCCAAAAAACAACTCAAATCGTACGGGAGCTGGAGCACAAGGTGCGCGAGGCGGCCAAAGAGGAATGAAGTTCCGGGGGGGGGGGGGGAGGCATCATCATTATCGGAGTTTAGTGGAGTTCGCTCCACTTGAAGTGGGACCCACAGCCGCCCATATGATTGCATCCGGCGCCCCGGCAGTTGTCCGTCCCGTAGCCGCAGCAGACCTGCAGTGTGCGAAGTGGGGGGTGGGGGTGGGTGGAGGTGGGTCATCATCATTCAATCATTCAATCATCATCATCATCATCCAATCATCATCATCATCATCCTCCTCCTCATCATCATCCAGATCATCATCATCCAGATCATCATCCAGACATCCTCATCACCCAGTCATCATCGCCCAGTCGTCGTCGTCGTCGTCAACATCATGCAGTCATCATCATCATCCAGATCATCATCATCCAATCATCATCCCTTCATCACGGGCACAGACCATCGAGTCACACCCGCCCGTCTTGTCCAGCCAGCGGCCGCACGTGGGGCATCGCTTCATGCCCTGCCGCCGGCATGCCACATCGGTCCTGCAATAATCGATGATGATGATGATGATGATGATGATGATGATGATGATGATGATGATGATGATGATGATTGGATGACTGGATGATGATGATGATGATGATGATGATTGGATGATGATGATGCTGAAGCTGATGATGCTGATGATGCTGATGATGCTGATGATGATGCTGATGATGATGATTCCATTCCATTCATTGAAACAACAAAACAAAGCGCCACTCCAAAAAACTATTATGGGACGCATAATTCCATAATTTTTCCGTCTGGCACACCCCTTCATATAACCGCCCCCCCTTGCAACAACAACAGACAGGGCGTCACTCTGCCCGTTCTCCACCTTCCAGCGCTCGAAGTCCTCGCAAGTACCCTCGTGGTCCTGGCGGCACTTGGTGCAGAAGTGGGTGCGGCAGTAGGGGCAGGTACAGAGCAGCTCGTACTTGGGCAGGGTGAACATGCGCAGGCAGTCCCGATTGGAGCACTGCACACAGAGAAGAGAGGGAAATCATGATGATGATGGTTGGATGATGATGATGATGATGGTTGGATGATGATGATGATGATGGTTGGATGATGATGATGATGATGATGATGATGATGATGGTGATGATGATGATTGATGATGATGATTGATGATGATGATGATGATTGATGATGATGATGATGATGATGATGATGATGATGATGATGATGATGATGATGATGATGATGATGACTGGATGATGATGATGATGATGATGATGATGATGATGATGATGATGATGATGATTCCATTCCGTTCATTGAAACAACAAAACAGGGCGCCACTCCAAAAAAAATATTATGGGGACGCATAATCCCATAATTTTTCCGATGAAGATGATGATGATGATGATGATGATGATGATGATGATTGGATGATGATGATGATGATGATGATGATGATGATGATGATGATTGGATGATTGGATGATGATGATGATGATTGGATGATGATGATTGGATGATGATGATGATGATGATGATGATGTGTGAAGCAAAGGACTGATCAATCGGACAAGCGGGATGATGATGATGATGATGATGATGATGATGACTGGATGGTGATGATGACTGGATGGTGATGATGACTGGATGGTGATGATGACTGGATGGTGATGATGACTGGATGGTGATGATGATGATGATGATGATGATGATGATGATGATGATGATGATGATGATGATGATGATGATGATGATGATGATTGGATGATGATGATGATGATGATGATCGGATGATCGGATGATGATGACTGGATGACGATGACTGGATGATGATGACTGGATGATGATGATGACTGGATGATGATGATGATGATGATCGGATGATGACGGATGATGCTGATGCTGATGCTGATGATGATGCTGATGCTGATGATGATGCTGGGCGGTGCGGTACGGTCCGGGGGGACGGGACACGGACCCTGACAACCCGATCGGGGTCCGACTCGGGCAGTTTGAACTTGAGCAGCACCAGTTGCAGGTATTTCTGGTACCGCGCATCGTCATCCTGCAGCTGGCCCTTGACCTGCGGTATGTGTGCGATGTGGTGGGATGGCGAATGTGAGTGTGTGTCATCATCCTGCAGCTGGCCCTTGACCTGCGGATGTGTGCGATGCGGTCATGACGATGACGTACAATCATCTTAATTCGACGCACATCACCGCAAATACACAGAATGTTCTCATCATCATCATCATCATCATCATCATCATCATCATCATCATCATCATCATCATCATCATCCAATCATCATCCAATCATCATCCAGTCATCATCCAGTCATCATCCAGTCATCATCCAGTCATCATCCAGTCATCATCATCATCATCCAGTCATCATCATCATCCAGTCATCATCATCATCATCATCATCATCATCATCATCATCCAATCATCACCATCCAATCATCACCATCATTAGAGCAGCAGACCTCGAAGGATGTGACCGGCTCACCGCACCCATCCATGGGGCAGAGCAGTTCGAGCCCGTCCGCAGCCGCCCCGTCGATGCGGGTGACGAAGTACCTGCAACCCACCAGACAGGAAGATGATGATGATTGGGTGATGATGATTTGATGATTGGATGATGATGATGATGGACTACTTGCTGATAGATTGGCTGGATGAATGGATGGACGACTGGATGATGATTGGATGATGATTGGATGATGCTGGTGATGATGGGGTGATGAGCGGATGATGATTGGATGGACGATTGGATGGACGATTGGATGATGATTGGATGATGATGATGATGCTGATGATGATGACTGGATGAGAATGGTGATGATCGGATGATGATGATAACTGGATGACTGGTGATGACTGGATGGATGATGACGACTGGATGAGAATAGCAGGTGCAAAGGCGACGGACTGCTTGAGGCACTCGGGGTCGAAGCAGTGGTTGCACGACAGGGTGATCCCGTCATCCCGGGTGAAATCCTCCAGGCAGATGCCGCACCTGCATCGAAGAAGGTGATGTTGAGAGGCCCGCCCGCCCGCCCGCCCGCCCGCCCGCCCGCCCGCCCGCCCGCCCGCCCGCCCGCCCGCCCACCCGCCAGGCACACAAAACGACACATAACCAGAGACAGACGTCAGAGACAGAACCAGAGACACAGAGAACCAAGACACGATACATACAATCAACAAACACATTTGTGTCGCTTGAGTTTCTCGTCCTCTGACAGACGCTGACACATCACAAAACACATAAACAGACAGACAGATCAACAGACCAGACACACAAAACACATCACAAACAGACAGACAGACAGACAGACAGACAGACAGACAGACAGACAGACAGACAGACAGACAGCACAGACAGCACAGACAGCACAGACAGACAGACAGACAGACAGACAGACAGACAGACAGACAGACAGACAGACAGACAGACAGACAGACAGACAGCACAGACAGCACAGACAGCACAGACAGACAGACAGACAGACAGACAGACAGACAGACAGACAGACAGACAGACAGACAGACAGACAGACAGACAGACAGACAGACAGACAGACAGCACAGACAGACAGACAGACAGCACAGACAGACAGCACAGACAGACAGCACAGACAGACAGACAGACAGACAGACAGACAGACAGACAGACAGACAGACAGACAGACAGACAGACAGCACAGACAGCACAGACAGACAGACAGACAGACAGACAGACAGACAGACAGACAGACAGACAGACAGACAGACAGACAGACAGACAGACAGACAGACAGACAGACAGACAGACAGACACACAAACAGACAGACAGACAGACAGACAGACACATGACGCAGACAGAACATCAGAGACAGACACAGAAGCAGACAACAAAACGACTGACAGACACACAGACACAGACACAAACACATCAACAGAAACATCAACAGACAGACAGACACATCAACAGACAAAAACGACACATCACCAGACACAGATCCGTCCATGCAAGAGAGACAGACTGGAAGGTGCGTCGCTTGAGTTTCTCGGCCTCGATGACCTTGTGCTCCTCCTCCACCACCCGCCTAACGGTCTCCTCCGTGGCCTGCCGCTCCTGCTCCCGCTCCGCACGCAGGGCCGCATCCTGGTCAGCCTGCAGCTTGCGGGCGACCTCCTCGTCTGCGTCCTCGGCCGCACGGGCCTGTAGAGGGAGAGGGAGGGGGGAATGTGAGGAGCAAGGAACGGGGAGAAAACTGATGATTGGTGATGATGATGAATGATGACGACTGGATGATGACGGATGATGACTGGATGATGACTGGATGATGACTGGATGATGACTGGATGATGATGATGTGATGATGATGATGATGATTGATGATGATGATGACTGGATGATGACTGGATGATGATTGGATGATGATGATGATGATGATGATGATGATGATGATGATGATGATGATGATGATGATGATGATGATGATGATGATGATGATGATGATGATGATGATGTGATGATGATGATGATGATGATGATGATGATGATGATGATGATGATGATGATGATGATGATGATGATGATGATGACTGGATGATGATGATGATGATGATGATGATGATGATGATGATGATGATGATGATGATGTTGGATGATGAGGATGATGATGATGATGCTGATGATGCTGATGATGCTGATGATGATGATGCTGATGATGATGATGCTGATGCTGATGATGATGATGATGATGCTGATGATGATGATGATGATGATGATGATGAGGGACCTGAAGGCGCACCCGATCCTCTTCCTCCTGCAGTTTCCGCGCCAATTCGTCGTCATGGGAGCATTTGGGGTCCGCCTGAGTGTCGGGTGTGTGTGGGAGAAGGGATGTGGAGGATACCAGACACATGATATACGTGATTGACATACAAAACACATGACATACACAGACACATGCAGACAGACACACAGACACAGGCCAGACAGACATGCTGTGTATTTGTTCATGTACAGGCGCATGACACAACATGACACACACATGACACACATGACACACACATGACAGACATGACACACATGACAGACAGACATGGCACACACATGACACAGCCATGACAGACAGACGCATGACACACATCACGGAGCAGCACAAGACACACATGACAGACAGACGCATGACATGACACATGACAGACATGACACACACATGACACACACATGACACACACATGACACACACATACCGCACACATGACACACACATACCGCACACATGCACACACACACACACACATGACAGACACATGACAGACAGACGCATGACATGACACATGACAGACATGACACACACATGACACACACATGACACACACATGACACACACATGACACACACATGACACACACATGACACACACATGACACACACATGCCAGACAGACATGGCACACACATGACACACACATGCCAGACAGACGCATGACATGACACATGACACACACATGACACACACATGACACACACATGACATCACGGAGCAGCACAAGGCAGGCACAGGCCAGACAGTCAGACCTTGCGCTCCTCGGGCTCCTCAGGGTCGGCGATGGTGCCTTGGATGACCATGTTGGCCAGCTGATCTTCGGTCACCTCCCGGTCCCGCACCACAAGCTGCACAGCGGATGGGTGCGTGTGCGTGCGCCGCCAAGGGGGGTGGTGGGGCAGTGGGATGAGGGATGTGAATTAAGCCAAAAGACAGGCGACACACAGAGGCGAGACAGACAGAGGCGAGACACATAGAGGCGAGACACATAGAGGCGAGACACATAGAGGCGAGACACATAGAGGCGAGACACATAGAGGCGAGACACATAGAGGCGAGACACATAGAGGCGAGACGCACAGACAGGCGAGACACATAGAGGCGAGACAGACAGAGGCGAGACAGACAGAGGCGAGACACATAGAGGCGAGACGCACAGACAGGCGAGACACACAGACAGACAGGCGAGACACACAGACACACACGGACACAGACACAGACACAGACACGGACCTGGGCCAGGATGGGACCATACTGCTGAGGCTCAAAGTCCATCTCGATCAGCCTGGCGACGAGCCCATCCCAATAGGCCTGCAAAAGACCAGAGGTGAGAATTCGGAAGAATACTATCATCACCCCCCAGTCATCATCACCCAGTCATCATCACCCAGTCATCATCACCCAGTTATCATCCCAGTCATCATCATCATCATCATCATCATCATCATCATCATCATCATCACCATCACCACCACCACCATCATCATCATCATCATCATCATCATCCAAGCATCATCATCATCATCATCCAATCATCATCATCATCATCATCATCATCATCATCCAGTCATCATCATCATCATCATCATCATCATCATCCATCCAATCATCATCATCATCATCCAATCATCATCCAATCATCATCATCATCATCCTCATCATCATCCAGTCATCATCATCATCATCATCATCCAATCATCATCCAATCATCATCATCATCCAATCATCATCATCCAATCATCATCCAATCATCATCCAGTCATCATCCATCATCCATCATCCATCATCCATCATCCATCATCCTCATCATCCTCATCATCCTCATCATCATCAACTGGGGGTTCGGGTTGCAGAGGCGACCTGCGGGAGACGGCGGGCCGGGGGACTACCCGCCACGGCCGCCCCGCCGCCTTGGGTGGGCGCCGCCGGGGGGAACCCGATCATCGGGAAGGGAAACGGGATGGGCACCGGGGCGGGCAGGGGAACCGTAGCCGCGGGGGCTGTGGGTTCAGGTGGGGCTGGGCGGGTGGGTGGGTGGTGGTGGTGGTGGTGGGGGGGGGGGGGGGGGGGGGGGGGGGGGGATGGTGAGAAAATGCATGCTGGTTGCGGCTGCTGTTGTTGTTGTTGTTGTTGTTGTTGTTGTTGTTGTTGTTGTTGTTGTTGTTGTTGTTGTTGTTGTTGTTGTTGTTGTTGTTGTTGTTGTTGTTGTTGTTGTTTGGTTCATGTGGTGCTTGGTGGGAATGGGGAGGGAGGAGGGAGGGAGGGGAGGGAGGGGAGGGAGGGGAGGGAGGGAGGGGAGGAGGAGGGAGGGAGGGAGGGGAGGAGGAGGGAGGGAGGAGGAGGGGAGGGAGGGGAGGCGGGTGGGGTGATGTCCAAATTACTACTGATTCGAGGTATGCGATTTCTTGGGTTCAGAAGGGAAGGATAGAATGTCGTTGGGGAATTGGGGATAAAAAAGAATGGGAGTGTACTTGTTCGACTGAAAAGGTTGTGGACAATTATGTGGGAAAATTGAAATGGTATGGGTAAAGGGTCATCAAACTGGAGATGCAGTGGATATTCGAGGGAATAATATGGCGGACTCTGAAGCTGGTGAGGCAAATAAATCTGAGAAAGTTGAAGACTGCAGTATGGAATTGGGTGTTATGTTGATCGGTCCAAGTGGCGAAAGAGTACAAGGTGACTATAAGACAAGATTGGCGAGATGGCAGAATTGGAGAAAGCTAGAGGGCTGGGAATGAAGACGAGGAATGCTGTTTTGATGATAAATGATAAGTCAGGAAATGCCGAGATGAACTGCTCTCGGTTTTGTAGAGAATGCTCGGCTGGGTGGCTTTTCGCAGCTTATTTCCAAAGGATTATGACTAAGGAAAACAAAGGCAATTCTTCGGTGGGGAGGAGTTGATGTGTACTTGTGGTCTGAAAGACACATTGGAACATGCAGTTTATGGGTGCTTAAGGGTGCGTGGGATTTGGAGGAGATGGTCCGGGAGATTGAAAGTGAAGCGGTCATTGAGAAATTGGCGAGGTGGGTGGAAGGACAGTCTCAGATGCTGGTGATGTGTCCTGAATATCTAGAGGTGCTCGAGGGGGTGGGTGGGCTGAGAAAGAATGGCTTGGTAGTGCTGGGGAACGGAGGCACAATTTCCCAGGAGTGCATCTGGCTATTATATGAGAGGTGCCGACGGAAATTACTCTGGAGTAGCTGGGCTGAGTTAATGGTTGAACTGAGAAATGAAGTTTGCCGATTGGTTGGTCGGCATGGAGAAGGTGGAATGGTGGGGGGGAGTGTGATACCATGGGACTTTTCGTCGATATGTGCGGAAGTCTTTTCGTTGAATATGATGCTCCTAAGTCACCCTGTGAGCGTGGATATGTCCTTTAGTGAATTCTGTACAGAGAATCGTAGTGATATGTTTTTTGGTGCTCGATTTGATAGTTTGGCTCAATTTGAAATGGACTATGATATGATGGCGTGTCTGAGTGTGGATTTCTCCCTTGATGCGGAGATTGGTCGGAGGATATGGGAGGGAATTGGTCGGAGGGGGAGGAAGAGTAGGGCATTCCGATGTGTGGTGGTGGTGGAACATGATGGCCGAGTGGTTAATTGGAATGAGAAGGTTGGTATAGGACCTAGGGGGGACGGGGGGGACGGGAAGCTTGTGATTGCAGAAATTTTTAAAATGGATGAGAACACCTTCTCTTGCTGGCCGGGGAACTTTTGGAGGACAGGGAAGAAATACGTCAGGCCGGTAAATCATGTTGTGAGTATAATTGTGTGTGACAATGTGGAAGCGAGGATGAAATATCCGGTGGTGGAAGGTGGGATGGAGAGGATCTATAATTGGCTGGTAAAGCCGAAATACCAGATGGCGGTCTGGGAGGGGTTCCGGACTGGATTTACTCAAGAAGAAATTGGGTCAAAAATTCGGTGGGAAGGTTCTAGTGGGAGGGGTGGAAAAGGCTTGTTTATGGGAGATGTTGTGCGGATTATACAAAGAAGACTGAGGGAATGTTGTAACTATAAGGAGAGTTGGTCGCTACAGACTCTCTATTCCGCGGCAGTTGGATTTTTGGATGGGAGAACGGAGAAAGAGTGGCATCAGTTAGGGATCAGGATTGGGATGAAAAGAATTCTGGAGAAACTTATTGAGGGAAGGAAGGAGGGAGTGGATCGAAATTTGGAAAGTGGTGATGGTTTGAGTAGGAGGAAGCGTGGACGGAATCGGTTAGGCGAGGTGGGGAAGAAGAAGAAGAGGTATGATGGGGAAGTGGGAACGATTGGTAGTGGAGTGGGGGTTGTGGCGAGAATAATGGTGGGAGGGAAGGAATGGGATGTGCTGGATGATGATAATGATGAATGTGAAGATACAACGGGGAGAGAAAAAGGCGGGATGGAAGTGGGGGGGGAGAGGGTGGTGATGATGGGAAAGAAAGGTGGTGGGGTGTGGGGGGACGGGGGGGATTGTGGGTGGAAGCAAGATAAAGTGGATGGGGCAAGAAGAGGAATGATGAGGGGTGAGAGGGAGGAAGATTCAGTTGAGATTGAAACTGTAAGAAATAATGGGGACAGTAGTGTTACTTCGCTCAGAGAGTACTGAGTACTCTGTGAGCGGTGTATGCCATCACCGTTGCCATGGACTCTACCCATGGCAATTGGTTTAAAAAAAAAAAAGAGGGGAGGGGAGGAGGGAGGGGAGGAGGGAGGGAGGGAGGGAGGGAGGGAGGGGAGGGAGGGGAGGGAGGGAGGAGGGGAGGGGAGGGGAGGAGGGGAGGGAGGGGAGGAGGGGAGGGGGAGGAGGGAGGGAGGGGAGGGAGGGAGGGAGGGAGGGAGGGAGGGAGGGGAGGGAGGGAGGAGGGGAGGGGAGGGAGGGAGGGGAGGGGAGGGAGGGAGGGGAGGGAGGGGAGGGGAGGGGGAGGGGAGGGGAGGGGAGGGAGGGAGGGGAGGGGAGGGGAGGAGGGAGGGAGGGAGGGGAGGGGAGGGAGGGAGGGAGGGAGGGAGGGGAGGGGAGGGGAGGGAGGGGGATGATGATGATGAATGATGAATGATGATGGATGATGATGATGGTGATGCCTGGATGATGATGATGTCGGGCCCTCATTTTGCCTATCAAAGCGGGAAGGGGGGAGGAATGCCTGGTGGGGGTGCAGACCGGTTGGTTCGGGCGAGGGGGATGGCGGGGGCAGGGCCGGATACAAGCCGCCTGTGAGGGAAGGAGGGAGGTGAGTGGCGAATGGATGATGAACAGATGATTGGATGATGATGATGATGATGATGATGATGATGATGATGATGATGATGATGATGCTGATGATGATGATGATGATGACTGGATGACGATCAAACACAGACACACGCAGAGGGTGGATGTGTGTGTGGGGATGTGGGTGGGGATGAGCGAAGACCAAATTTGGAAACAGGGGCGCGGGATGGGGATGGGGGGGATGGGGGGATGGGGGTGGTGGTGGTGGAGATGGAGATGCGTGGGGTGATGGAGACGTGTGGGGTGATGGAGATGTGTGGGGTGATGGAGATGCGTGGGGTGATGGAGATGCGTGGGGTGATGGAGATCGGAGGTGGGGCAACTAAGACACACGACGGACCGATTGTTGTTGAGGTTGCTGTTGCGGTGGAGGTTGCGGTGGCGGTGGCGGTGGCTGTCGCCCCGGGGGAAGGTCCGCTCACCGCCGGCATCCCCCAGACCGGCATCGACATCCCCCCGGTGGTAGCCGGCATGGGGATCATGGGCATGGGGATCATGGGCATGGGCATGGGCATGGTCTGGATGGGCACAGGGGCTGGTGCCGGGGGTTGGGTCGGCATGCCCAAAATTTGGATCATGGGTTGGCCGGGAAGCTGGATTGGAATGCGTATGGACCCCGGACGGGGTGGAGATGCCAAGGATGGTGGTGGATCACCCCCAGGGGATGTCGGCGGAAAGACAGGCGGTGGGAGGGGCGCAGGAGGAGGTGGAACGGGTAAGACGGCGGGAGGCTAGAAGAATGGCATGGAGATTAGCAATAGCCGGAAATTTGGGGATAAAGTTGACCATGCCAATAAAAGAGGGGATGCTCAAAGAAAGTGCAGGGAGCACGGGGATCATCGAAGGAGGCGGAGTGTGCGGGGGAGAGCGAGGAGGAAATGCAGGAGGAACACCAGGGCCTTGTGGCACACCTGGAGGGTCAACAAGGGCCTCTGGATGTCTATGAAGACCGGTGTGATGAAAGAAGCCACAAACGAGCAACCAGACTCTTTCAGAAACTTGAGATATGTATTAGCCTCGTCAAAGGTGAACTTTTGGGCTGCGATCGCGCGGTCTACTTCAGCAGGCGAATAGCCACAATAGCGGAGCTGCTGGATGGTGCGTCGTTCCATCAACATCGCAGCGAGCTTTGTCCAAGAGAATATAGTAGGATGAGCCTCGTCGAAATTGACTTCTGTCATCTTGACACGTTGTTTGTGATGGGGGCTTGTTCGTCCCTGGGCCGTCGAAACGTTCTCATTTCTCCACAAAATGAGGCACCAATAGGTGAAGGTCAGATGATCATCGCCATAGCTCGTTTAGACAACCCGCAAGGACCGCGAATTCAGCTGGTGGTCTGTGATGTTGAATCTCTTATCAAAATCCCCCGAAGTCTTCCTTTGACCACCTTCCCCCAGAGATTATTTTACACATCGTCGAAGTGTCCACGTCCACCATTCAGACAGCCTGCACCCTCCTGTCCTTGAACCATTCTCTGCGGACCATCATGCAGCGCAATCTTGTTGCACTGGACTTTGAAATTCCTCCCGAGATCGAGGATCCCATGACTGTCGTCTGGCGTCCCGTACCCTCTGCCATCGCCCTTTCGGCATTGGTCGGCTCATGCCATTCATTGAAAGGTTTGCCAAAAAAAACGACAGCTTCATCACGCCAATCTCATCTCTCATTTTTTTGGATGTTCTTCTCCACTCTCTCCAGAATTGGCGCTCCCCTCCACACGTGCCTTGACCGGCAGTCTGACCACCCCCGGTTGGGTCGACCAAACCTTCGGCCCGCACACCAGCCTCCGGTCCCTCCGCCTGCGCAGCGCCGCCGGATTCACCCAGCAGACCCTGTGCGCCATTGTGGGCCGGCTGGCCGCCCTGGAGACGTTGGTTCTGGGCGACCCCAACGGGGCGTATGAGACCCTGGTCGGGTGGGAGTCCCTGGACCCCTTGCTGTCGACCCTGGCCCAGGGCTCCTGCCCGCAGCTCCGCCGGCTGGAGATCTTCACCGGGGGCCAAACCCTGCTGAATTTCCCGCTGCTGGTGGGCGCCTGCCCACTTTTAGAGGAGATTCGACTGCCCCCGCCCAACCCGACCCGCGCCGGGCTCGCCGAGTTCCTGGCGGGTCTCCCGGCCCTGCGGCAAGTCACCCTGGGTGATGTCGGCATGGGATGTCTGCCTGACCCCGGGCAGATCAGCCACCACCCGGACCTGTCCCTGATCAGCAGCATGAACCCGGCCATCATCTGTGGCGGGTCCTTTGCCGGGCTGAATCGACTCAAGTTGCGGCTCGAGGCTGGCCTGAGCCCCCCCAGCGCCGCCCAGCTGGCCGCCGGGCTGCTCGGGTGCGCGGACACCCTGCAGACGCTCGAGTTGCGCATGTTGCCCGAGGAGACAGCCCAGCCTGTGTTGGCGAGCGTCCGGCAGTTGAAACACTTGGACACGGTTGATATCCGGGTGTTGATGCAGCCCAAGGAGACCGAGGAGGAGGAGGAGGAGGCTGGTGATGATGGTGGTGATGGTGGACAGAACCCTGGTGGTGATGCTGGTGGACATGACGGTGATGGTGATGGTGGACAGAACCCTGGTGGTGATGCTGGTGGTGATCACGGTGATCATGACGACCCTGACGAAGGCGAGCCCCCCACCGACCCGCTCACCTCTCTGCTGGTCCACCTGCTTGCCGGCGAGGTCGTCTCGCTGCGGCTGCAGCTCACGGCCCCCTTCCTGTTCCGGCTCCCGGCCGGCTTCGTCCTTCGCGCCTCGGCCCGCCTTCACCACCTGCGTATGGACTGGGACCACGCGGGCCCCCTGGTTTTGCACGCCCCATGCCTGGAATCGCTCCTGCTCCCGGCCCTGGCCAGGCGCCACGCCGTGACCACGCTGTCCACCCCGCGACTGCGCCGCCTGGAGAACCCGCCCCGGGGCAGCCCCCTGGTGGCCGAGTTGCCCATGCCCCACCTGGCCACCGTGTTTGCGAGCGAGGCCTCGGGCGACCCGGAGACCCCCGTGGGGCAGCTGCTCGCCTCGCTGCCCGGGCTGCGTCACGTCCGGCTGGATCACCTGGACCTCTCCCGTCCCGACCCGCCCTTGCTTGCGCGCCCCCTGGATCTGCTCGAGATTAACCGGGCCTGCTTCGGCGGCGGCCCGGCGAATGACAACAAGCAGGCCGTGATCGAGCTGACCACCGCCGTGCGGGCACTGCATTTTCTGGCCGACTGCCCGCCGGACATTCTGCGGCTGACGGGGCCGCGCCTGGTGGCCCTGAATGCGGAGTGTTGTGATCCCGACCCAGCCGTGGTTGCCCTGGCCCACTGCCCCGCACTCACCACTGTGCACGCAAGCGGGATGACCGTCCAACTGGCATCATCATCAGCAGCAGCATCAACATCATCATCATCAGCAGCAGCAGCATCATCATCATCATCACCCCCGCCTGCGGGCTGCGCGCTGGTGTCATTGATGAACATCGGTATGGGCGACCTGCTCCTTGCCCAGTCAGCCGGCACCCTGCAAGACATCAGTCTCTGGTATCTCACGGCCCCCGCCTGCGCCCAGCTGTCCGCCGCCATGCGGGCCATGCCCCGACTGCACCGGCTGCGTCTTGAGTCCCCCAAGGCAGCACCCGACCTCGTCCTGGCCAGCGGCTCCGTGCAGATCCTGAACATCTTCGCGCCCGACTGTGACGGCCTCCGCCAGGTGACCATCGGGATGCCCCGGCTGGAGGAGGTCGACCTGAATGCACCCCACGACCTGCAGCATGTGCACTTCGACCCCCGCCCCGTCCTGGCCTTCGTCACGGCGGTCGCGTCTGAGCCGGTGGTGGCGGAGTTGCGGGCCGTTGCTGCCCCGGGGGCATGGGTTCGACTCCAGCCGACCCAGGAAATGGATTAGCAACAGACACAGACACAGCGTGGCTCTCTGGACCTGGGCGCTTGTAAATGTACAGGAGAGGAAGCGAGTTTGTAAACAGGAAATGAATTGTTGTTGTTGTTGTGGTTGTTGTGGTTGTGGTGTTGTTGTGGTTGTGGTTGTGGTTGTTGTTGTGGTTGTTGTTGTTGTTTGCCGTCAGGCTGCAAACACGAGACTGACGGGATCGGGTCTGCCGGCAATCCATTCTCTTTTTGGTGAAGCCTCGGACGTGTTGGGTCGTGGTGAAGGCCTCGGCTTAAGGGATGTCATTCTCTCCCGTTTCGTGGGCAGCCCGACTCCCTGGTCTTCAGTCGAACCTCATCGGCGAGCACCCACCCCAAGCGGCTCCCACCCCAAGCGGTTCCAACCCCACCCCATGTGGCTCCCACCTCAAGCGGCTCCCACCTAGGGTGGCTCCCACCCCAAGCGGCTCCCACCCCACCCCAAGCGGCTCCCACCCCATGTGGCTTCCCACCCCATGTGGCTCCCACCCCAAGCGGCTCCCACCCCGGGTGGCTCCCACCCCAAGCGGCTCCCACCCCGGGTGGCTCCCACCCCAAATCACACGGAAAACGAGGTTTATTCCGAAAAAGAAAGGAAATGGCAGGCCAAAAAAATTAAACAAACATGTCCCACCCGTGTCAAAAAAAAAAAAATAGAAATTTTTATTCATGACGTTCGGAATTAAAATTTGGTTGCGCGAGTTCCCCCCCAGCCATGCGGCGTCCGAACGCCCGCCACCTTGATGGCTCCCCGGTTCTGCAGCTGCCTCATCAGCGGGCAGGCCTGGTGCAGTCGGGCCTCATCAGCGGTGCGGTCTTCGATCCAATGAGCCGCGAAGACGCGGCTGAGCGCGTCCTCAACTGCCTGGACGTCGTCGCGCGGGACAAGGAGCACGACGGAATGAACGAGATGACGGGACAGATGCTCCAGCCCTCCTCCGCCTTGCTGCTGGAGGTTGGCGCGGTTTGACAAGATCCACGCAGTACGCTCCAGCTGAAGGAGCTTGTAGGAGAGGGTCTGGGTGCCGTGGAGGCTGTGAGGGTGGTGGGTGGATGGGTGTGTCAGGAGAAGGAAATGGTGAGAACCCACCACCCAACTCGACTACCACGACCACCATCATCCAATCCTCATCCAATCCTCATCCAATCCTCATCCAATCCTCATCCAATCCTCATCCAATCCTCATCCAATCCTCATCCAATCCTCATCCAATCCTCATCCAATCCTCATCCAATCATCATCATCATCATCATCATCATCATCATCATCATCATCATCATCATCATCATCATCATATCATCATCATCATCATCATCATCATCATCATCATCATCATCATCATCATCATCATCATCATCCAGCACACTGTGGTGGGTGGTGTGTGTCGCCGGCGGCGATGATGCACAACAGACCTCTGTGTCAGCGGCCTCTGGATGACTCCCCCAATCGCGTAACCCACATCATCCGAAGAAGAGGAGGAGGAAGAGGATGAGCGATCTTCTTCGTTTGGCGAGCCCGCCTGTGCCTTGCGCCCGTGGCATATCAGGTCCACGGTACATGACATCAGTCGTGCGTGGAGGCTCTTGGCGTAGTCAACCAGGGGCAGGGGGAAGAGCAGCCGAGGTGATGATGAGCTGTCCTGGCGGCGCACCCGGTCACGTTCGACCTGCAGGTCGAGGCAGAGGCCTTGGACTGGGGCGTAGAAGTGGTCCGATGTCATGCTTGCATCGAGGATGTCTGGAATGAGAGGCGCACACACGGAATCGACCGCACAATGCGACCAGGGAAGTGGGGGGGGGGGGGGGGGGGGGGGGGGATGTGCTCAGACATGATGATGGTTGTTGCATCGAGGATGTCTGGGATGAGAGGCGCGCACACGGAACACGGAACCGACCGCACAAAGCGACCGTGGGTTGGGTGTGTGTGTGTGTCTATGTCATGCTTGCATCGAGGATGTCTGGGATGAGAGGCGCGCACACGGAATCGACCGCACAAAGCGACCGTGGGATGGGTGTGTGTGTGTGTGTCTATGTGGGGGGGGGGATGATGATGATGATGGTTGGATGATTTTGATGATGATTGGATGATGATGCCTGGATGATGATGCCTGGATGATGATGCCTGGATGATGATGATGCCTGGATGATGATGATGCCTGGATGATGATGATGCCTGGATGATGATGATGCCTGGATGATGATGATGATGATGATGATGATGATGATGATGATGATGATGATGATGATGATGATGATGATTGGATGATGATGATGATGATGAATGCTGGTTGGATGAAATGATGGTTGGATGATGATGATGATGATGATGATGATGATGATGATTGGATGATGATGATGATGAATGCTGGTTGGATGAAATGATGGTTGGATGATGATGATCGGATGATGATGATGATGATGGGGATGATGATGGTGATGATGACGCCCATCCCCACCCCACCCCAACGGGGTGTGTAAGCCAGATAAACAGCTGGATTAAACGCGCTGTCCCCCCACACACACACACACACACCCTAACGAGCCTATCAAACGCCCTCCACAGGGGATTCCTTCGCCCACGGGTGCAGTGACATTCGTGCTGTCTCTTCTACCTCTCTGGTTTTTGTTTTATTTTCCCGTTACTTCGTTCCTTCTTAATACAACACACACACACACACACACGGGGAGGTGCAGACAGACGGGTGAACAGCTGGATTACGTTCGCTTCCCATGAGTGGTTCGCGAGCCGGCGAATGTCCCCCCTGAGCTGGCCGCCGAGATGGGCAAGATCACTTCTGAGCCCTCGCAGATCACTTCTGAGCTCCTGTGCAAGATCACTTCTGAGCCCTCGCAGATCACTTCTGAGCTCGGCGAACATGCGACGCATCTCCCGGAGCAGCAGGTTGTAATCCGGGTCGTCCAGTCGGGACGACTGAGGGTCCCCCTGACTCTCGCTCTCGTCGGCGGCCTCCGCAAGGACGGGGTTGCTCTGGGGGGGCACCGGGGGAGCACCTAGCGGGGCGGGGTTGACAATGAGCGGTGAGTATGTGGCGAACATGTTCCATTCTCGACACAACTACCAACGGGGACGATTATTCAAGCAGACGCAAAGCGCGCAATCACTGAATGTTCATCGTCCCGTGCCTTTTCGTTGTGCTCATGTTCTTTTCAGCCTTCGAAAGGTTTATCCTCGAAATTGTCCAAAACCCTCTCTGGATGAAAAGGATAACGGATGTATCACCCAGTGCAGGCGAGACACACAGCAGAGGCAGGCGGACCCACGATGCGGGTTCGCGAGAACACAGCATGGGAATGTGCGGGTGAGTGTGGGAGGACGGGGCGACACACAGCATAGGGCAGGCGGGCCCACAATGCGGGTGACTGGGGAGAACAGCATGGCATGTGCGGTCGACGTGGCGACACCACAGAGACAGGCGGGCCCACCATGCGAAAATCAATCGGTGGGGGACAATGGCGGCAGACCTGTGACGACGGGCTCACTGTACTCCGCTTCCGCCTCCTCGTCCGTGGGAACGGCGTTATCCAGCTCATCCTCCACCTCCACCAAGTCGAAGTCGGACCAGTAGGCGGCGGTGGTGCTGGTTGTGGTTGTGGTGGTGGTGGTGGCTGTGGCTGCTGTGGCTGCGGTGGTGGTTGTGGTGGTTGTGGTGGTTGTGGTTGCGGTGGTTGCGGTGGTGGTTGCGGTGGTGGTTGCGGTGGTGGCGGTGGCGGTGGCGGTGGCGGTGGCGGTGGCGGTGGCGGTGGCGGTGGCGGTGGCGGTGGCGGCGGCGGCGGCGGCGGCGGTGGTGGTGGTGGTGGTTGTGGTGGCGGTGGCGGTGATTGCGGCGGTGGGGACAGCGGGTTGTGGTCGAGGGGTGCCAAGTGGCGAGGGGGCTGCGCCGGGGGATTGGGCGCTGGGGAATGGAGGAATGGGTGAAGATTGGATGATAAGGATGATGACTGGATGATGATGATGATGATGATGACGATTGGATGATGATGACGATTGGATGATGCTGATGCTGATGCTGATGCTGATGATGATGATGATGATGATGATGATGATGATGATGATGGTGGTGGTGGTGGTGGTGGTGGTGGTGGTGGTGGTGGTGGTGGTGGTGGTGGTGGTGGTGGTGGTGGTGGTGGTGGTGGTGGTGGTGGTGGTGGTGGTGGTGGTGGTGGTGGTGGTGGTGGTGATGATGATTGGATGATGATTGGATGATGCTGATGCTGATGATAATGAATCACCAACCTTCCGACAGGGCACACAGCCTGCTGGGCCGGCATTGTGGTTCCCCCTGGCGGCGTGGCAACACCACCACAGGGATGCGCCTTCTTCTTCTGATGCCGTCTGGGAGTGGTGAGTCGTGAAGGAATCATCATCCAATCTCATCATCCAATCATCATCCAATCATCATCCAATCATCATCCAATCATCATCCAATCATCATCCAATCATCATCATCATCATCATCATCATCATCATCATCATCATCATCATCATCATCATCCAACCATCATCATCATCATCATCATAATCATCATCATCATCATAATCATCATCATCATCATCATCATCATCATCATCATCATCATCATCATCATCCAATCATCATCATCATCCAATCATCATCACCCTCATCATCCTCATCATCCAATCATCATCATCATCCAATCATCATCCAATCATCATCCAATCATCATCCATCGGAACGTGTAACGCGCGACGCGAAGGCGGGAGTCATGTTGGTCTTCGCCTGCAATACACAGCATGTCTCCTAATCATCATCACCCTGATCATCATCCTGATCATCATCAACATGATCCAACCAACAACCCACGGACCGGCCGACACCCGGGACAGCGGGGGCAGGAGCCGAGGAAGCCGAAGCAGCGGACGATGCCTGAACGATTTGGAGGCCGGAGAGCCCGAAATGAATATTGGCTGTCCCGCGTGTGTTTGGGTGGTAGTCTCGAGCAGAAGAGGGGGTAAACCCTTGCCGATTTTAACTTTGAGCTTTTCCCTGTTCACTCGCTGCTACTGAGGGAATCCGAGTTAGTTTCTTTTCCTCCGCTTAATAATATGCTTAAGTTCAGCGGGTACTCTGCGGCACTACATGGGCGTGTCAGCAACCAACTGTGCGCCCGCCTTCCCACCCACCCTGCTGGCCAAGCTCCCCGCCACCCTCCGCGACGTGCACCCCGACCTGGTGTTGCAGTCCCGCGGCTCTGACGGCACCTGGTGGCTGCTCGACGTGGCCATCACTGGCCAGACCCACGACTGGCCGGCGCGGGCGGCGGCCAAGGCGGCCCACTACGTCGCCCTCTGCCAGGCCGTCACGGAGGCCACCGGGCAGCCCTGCCGCGCGGTGCCGGTGATCCTGTCGGCCCGGGGGACCGTGCCCCGGGCCACATGCCAGGCCCTGTCGCGGCTGACACCGGCCGACCCCCCTGCCGCGCGAACCGACCTCCAGCGGGCCCTCTCCTCCGTCTCGACCCTCTTGGTTCGGGACGCCCTTGCGCTCATGACCATGCGCAACGGCGCTGCTGCGGCGGCGGGCGCCGCGCCCTGGCCACGCCGTAGCGGCCGCCCGGGGCCCACGACCCGCCCTACCCGCCCCTGAGCATCCCTCCCCAACACCCACACCCATCACTGGGCGGCCCCGCCATCAGGCGGTCCCCCGGCCGGGAGGAGCCACCATACGGGTCATTTGGCCCGGCCCCCCCCGGAGTGTAACGCATGGCGCGAAGGCGCGAGTAATCTTTCTTCTTGAACTTGTCGCCTGCGCCCTCGCAAATACACAGCATGTTCTCTCTGTCTGAAGTACCAAAGCAAACGAGGGCTGACGGTGTGTGTGTGTGGCAATGACAGACCCCGAGCTCGGGGTGGATGGTTGGGTTGGTGGCCAGGCTGCCCGTGGCGCTCACCGTGTCGGCCAGTTGGAGGATGAACCGGCCCCTGGCAGCCGCCGCCACCCAGGGGGAGAAGCAGACAGCGAAAAAAAAATTAACAAAAAAAAAGGCTAATCCTCCAGAGTCTTGATGAAATTTTTTGGAAAAAAAAAATTAGGAAAAATTTTTAGCCAAGACTCCCAAGGTGTGCCCCTACAAGGCTGTTCCTCAGCAAAAAGCTATTGGAAGTTCGGGGAATTGAACCCCTGGTCTTAAGGATAGAAAACCAGCAATCAACCAGCTGTACTATGGGAGACTTGAAAACAACAACGCAGAGAGGGGACAGGAGGGTGATACGAAAGGGTGAAAAAACAAAAGAGCTGCCACATCATGCTCGTTGCTCCTCATCTTCCGTCGTCTCGTCGTCGTCGTCATCCCCACGCTGCTGGTATTCGGCATCATCTCCCTCGTCGCCGTCCTCGTCATCTGAAATGATGAGTACTGTGCGTTTCCGCGGGGGCAGCGGATCGGCCGCAGGAGGTGGCGGTGGAGCGGTCGGTTCCTTTCGCGGCCTCCCACGCGCCCGCTTTTGAGGGAGCAAGGGTCCTGGCGCGGTGGCGGTTGGGGCGGTGGCGGTCGGGGCGGGGGCAGCAGCAGCAGCGGCAGGGCCAGGTGCCAGGCCCGCTTTGTACTGCCTCTTCCCCTTGCAGGAGCAACACTCCTCGGGATTGTCGTGACGGAAGGGGAGCGAACACAGGGCGCAAACGCAGATGCATTGATCCTTCTTCGGCAGGCCACAGCGACTGCATTTGTGAAGACGGGGGGCGCCGGCTGCCCGTGCAACCGCTCCCAGCTTCTGCCCCACCTGTAGGGCTGCAGCGGCTTTGTCTTCGGCCTTTTTTTTCTTGCCCTCCAGTGTTGCGTAGTGGCCTTTCAGGAACTGTGCCGTTCTTGGAAACAACTTCGCCAGCGGGTTCTCCACATTCTTGCGAACGACGGCCTTGCCCCAGATGTCCTGTATGGGGGAAAGTTAGTGGCCCACCAAATCCCTGGAAGGCAGACCTGGAAGATATTCCATTTCTTTTTCTTTGTGCCCTTGTTGGGCAGCTGAGGGAGAAGTTCATCGAAGAGCGAGGATTCATCGGCTGTCAGCTGTGGAGGGGTCAAGGGAGCGTGGTCTTTGAGGACCAGGCCCACGTAGCCCCCCACTCGACCGAGAGACAGTTGCGCGGGTAATGCCTCTGAATGGGTGAGGTCCACGACGGCGGGGAGACGGGCGACAGTGTCAGGAAGTGGAGGCGCTGGTGCTGACTGCAACTGGGACGGGGGTGCCAGTGCCGTCACCGACACCGACACTTTCTCCGCCGGTGGCGGAGGTGGCGGAGGTGGTGGAGGTGGTGGAGGTGGTGGAGGTGGCGGCGAAGGCAAAGAAAGCACATCCATCAGCGCGAAACCTCCGCGAGTTGATGGTGGTGGTGGCGGGGGTGGCGGGGGTGGCGGGGGTGGCGGGGTGGCGTCGGCAACGTAGGGGCCCAACATGGTGGGTGCGTCCTGCCCTTCGGTGTCCGCCCCGTCTTCGCCGCCACCGTCCTCAGGGTCGGCCATGGCATGATCGGGACCCAGTGGAAGCGTCGCACTGGGTGCTCGTGCACGAACCCCGAACGTTTCGAGGGAGAGACCGGCGGCAAGTGGGGGCGGGGGCAACCAAAAGTTGGGGAGGCAGCTGTAAGTGTTGGTGGGGACGCCTGGTGCTGCCGGTGCGCGTTCTCGGTTGATCCGAAGGAGGTTAACCGAAACCAGTGCGTGGGCCAGTGGCGGTGCAATCCTCGAACGCTGCATTAATTTGCCAATCCTGTGTGGTGAGTGGGTGCGGGGTGGGGTGGGGTGGGGTGGGGGTGAGTCTGGATTTGTGTTGTGTGCGTGCAAAGAGGGGTGTGGGGGGTTGTGTGTGTGTGTGTGTGTGGGGGGTTGGGGGTTGGTTGGGAGGTTGAGGGAAGGTAGAAGGCCAGACCTCGAATGCAGGTTCTCGTTGAGAGATGTCCCATGGTGCACTTGGGACCCCACGCAGCGCACATGTTGCATGAGGTCAGTCAAGTGAGCCCTCATGGTCTCGCGAAAAACGGAATAAGCCTCTTTGGAATATTCTTCATACCACTTGTTTAGTTTTGGCTCGATCCAAGACGGGCCCTAAAGAGTCATGAATGGAGGGCAATGGATGTTGTTGGGCTGACCTGCGGCCTTGTGTGTCTCGGGGTTCTGGTTCCGAAAACAAAGCGTAAGTTCAGTGAGCGCGTCGTGGGCGTGCGGGTTCTTCTTCCGGATGTGGGGGCTGAGCCTGCCGGAATTTGGGATCAAAAAGGGCCATTATTATGTGACCGACCGATGCAAGGCGTGCCAGAGATCGAGCGACACCTTGAGGTGTGGCCCGAAAATCTCTTGCAGAATGGCTCGTTGCCGGCAACACGTATCCGTGCAGAATGTCTTGACCCTTCCAGGCCAACGGCGAGCAATATCCGTCAGGAGGGGCCGAACCTCTATTGTGGTGTTTAGGTGGGCAAAGAGAAGCACGGCGAGCGGACCATCAAGTTCGGTCGTGGTGCACAGTTGCCAACCAACGACTTGTCCCGCCTGGTTCAGGACGAAATAGACCGAATTGAATTGCCGGAGCCATTCTATCCAACCACCAACAGACAGATACGTGTGAAGAAGAGGAGGGGGAGGAGTGACAGACGTCGCGTTTTCGGGTCAACGAAGCCAATATTTGCACTCAGCTTGAAGGTATGGTCCCCTCCCAGGCAATCGCCCGGGTCAGTGCCCGCTGCATGACGGGGAGTGTGAGTAAATGAGTGTGTGTGTGTGTGACTGGGGGTGATCGTTGTTGCAGAGGCATCAGACCCATCTCATTGACATAAAAGGTTTCGTACAGCCGAAAAACTTGGAGAAAAGCGTCACGGAGGTAATCATCGCTCGGGCAGCCTTGAGGGTCAAAGGCCGGAAATGGGTTGGAGGAGGAGGAGGAGGAGGAGGATGGCGACTGCGGCGTGGGCAGTCGGTATCTCATCAAGTTGTTGAAAAGAAGGCACCTGAAGTTCCAGCTGTCGTAGTACTGAGCCTTGATCTCTCGTTCGAGTCTCACAAACGATACCCCAGATTCCACGGAGTGAAAAATGCGAGACAAAAGGTTTCGGGAAAACCCTTTTTGGGCAGTTAATAAGGGGAAATGCGATTCTGATGGCAGATGGAAGTTGGTTGTGGAGCTCCGTGGTTGACCAGGTGTTTCCGCAGAGAGGGCACCTGAGTCGTCGCGTGCAAAAGACAAAGCTGTCGTTCACATCGTAAATGCATTGCCGGATGATCTCAGAGTGCCCTGTCAGCAACGGAGCGCCGTTTCCTGTTCCTTTACAGCGCAGATTCCTGGAAGAGATCCTGTGAGTCTGTGGTGAAAGGAAAAACGACGACAGACCCGCCGGCATCAGTCACTCCATAATTGGGACAGGTGAAAAAAGGTTTCTCCGAACAGGCACGTTCAAACGGAAATTGATCGAGGGGCGACCAGATAAAAACACCAGGATAACGCAGAGAGTCTGCATCTCTTCTGTGAGGAGATGGCTGGGTCATCTGCGCATTTAGTACGGCAGCTTGTGCTGGATCGCCGAGTATCGGAGATACCCCAGGCCTGAAAACTCGCAAATAAGAACGAACAAGAACGTGGACTTCATCCTTCTTTCCGGGACTTTCAGCGTTCATATTCCCCCGATGGTACATCAGTTTGCCGGAAGTGAAGGATAATGGAAAAACCCGTTCAAACGAGAGGAAAGAACGGAAATACAGTTCGAAGTGAAGAACCGAATGGGATAAAGCGAAGTCTGACATCCAAGAGCGAAGAAAAGTGGGAGATCACCGATGAGAGAAAATGAACGAAAAACAAAGAAACCAGCTGAAACCAGAGAGATAATGGACAGATTGATCAAATAGATTTGATGTTCATAAAAAACAACTGACGAAACTCTTGGAAATGGGCCTCAAAAAAGAGAAAACCCAATTGAGGGCCGGGGAAAAACACGAAAATAATAAAGGGACCATCAGGATTCGATCGCCCAACCTCTTGCTTGGATAACCGGCACTCTATAGATTGCGCGGTGGCTTTCCGCGGTTTTTACAAAGTACCCAAACTGCAGCGATTTTGATTCTGACACGATATTCGTGTTCTCCGTGTGTGATTACCCCCCCGCCATGATTTTCAGACCCCCCGGATGAAGGGTCCATACACCATGAGACCCATAATTTTTCATTTTCCTATACAAAATTCCGAAAAAACCAATGTCGAGCACCACGGTTCAAAACCGGCCGACCCCGTATCTCCCCAACGGTTGGTCGGCCGTTGACCCCGTTTCGTGGGAGCACCCCGGGTGTGTGGTGAGCACTTTGCCAGTGTGTTTTTATGGGTGTGACACCGGTATGGGACGGGTGGGGTGACATAGACGGGGTGAAAATGACCAAAAAATGGGGAGACGCACATTGACCGGAAACTCGCACCAATCACTTGTGGGAGCATCCCCATGCCGCGGGAAACATTTTTTGGGGTGTTTTCGAGCGTTTCCAAGAGCCGATGACCCTCTGGGGTGGTTGGGGGGGTGGAACACAGAGGGAAAGATGGGGCACAACGGCACAGCATATCACGGCACGGGATGGTGTGGTGTGGGGTGGTGTGGGGTGGTGTGGGGTGGTGTGGGGTGGTGTGGGGTGGTGTGGGGTGGTGTGGAATGATGTGGGATGGTGTGGGGTGGTGTTGGACGACGCAATATGGTGTGGGATGGTGTGGGGTGGTGTGGGATGGTGTTTGATGGTATGGGATGGTGTGGGATGATGCATTATGGTGTGGGATGGTGGGGTCATCCAATCATTTCAATCATCATCACAATCATCATCAGCATCATCATCATCATCATCATCATCATCATCATCATCATCATCATCATCATCATCATCATCGTCGTCGTCATCATCATCATCATCATCATCATCATCATCATCATCACCCCACGCAGCCGCCATCATCACCCAATCATCGCCATCAGCATCCAATCATCAATCATCATCATCATCACCATCAGCACCATCAGCATCACCATCATCATCATCATCATCATCACCACCACCACACCACCATCATCATCATCATCATCATCATCATCATCATCATCATCATCATCATCATCATCGGGTGGGTTGGTGGTGAGATGATGGTGTAGGACGGAATGGGGGTGGTGTGGGGTGGCGGATGTGATGATGCCAATATGGTGTGGGGTGATGTGGGATGAGGATGGGGTGATGTGGGATCATGCAATATGCGATATGTGGGATCATAACATGGTGTGGGATGATGAAACGTGTGCGATGGTATGATGGTGTCGTGGTGGCCTGTGGAAGATGCAGTATGGCGTTGACCCATGATGATGATGATGATGATGATGATGTGATGATGATGATGATCGATGATGATGATGGGATGATGATGATGATGATGATGATTGATGATGATGATGATGATTGGATGATGATGATGATGATGATTGATGATGATGATGATGATGATTGATGATGATGATGATTGGATGATGATGATGATGATGATGATGATGATGATGATGATGATGATGATGATGATGATGATGATGATGATGATGATGATGATGATGATGATGATGATGATGATGATGATGATGATGATGATGATGATGATGATGATGATGATGATGATGATGATGATGATGATTGATGATGATTGGATGATTGGATGATGATGATGATGATGATGATGATGATGATGATGGATGATGATGATGATGATGATTGATGATGATGATTGATGATGATGATGATGATTGATGATGATGATGATGATGATGATGATGATGATGATGATGATGATGATGATGATGATGATGATGATGATGATGATGATGATGATGATGATGATGATGATGATGATGATGATGATGATGATGATGATGATGATGATGATGATGATGATGATGATGATGACTGGATGATGATGATGATGATGATGATGATGATGATGATGATGATGATGATGATGATGATGATGATGATGTGATGTGATGATGATGATGATTGGATGATGATGATGATGATGATGATGATGATGGATGATGATGATGATGATGATGATGATGATGATGATGATGATGATGATGATGATGATGATTTTGATGATGATGATGATGATGATGATTTGATGATGATGATTGGATGATGATGATGATTGATGATGATGATGATGATG
Organism: Paratrimastix pyriformis; assembly: GCA_027972325.1. NCBI lineage: Eukaryota > Preaxostyla > Paratrimastigidae > Paratrimastix > Paratrimastix pyriformis. Next base: position 58,645 of record JAPMOS010000098.1, on the reverse strand, counting down.
ATGATGATGATGATGATGATGATGATGATGATGATGATGATGATGATGATGATGATGATGATGATGATGATGATGATGATGATGGATGATGATGATGATGATGATGATGATGATGATGATGATGATGATGATGATGATGATGATTGATGATGATGATGATGATTGATGATGATGGATGGATGATGATGATGATGATGATGATGATGATGATGATGATGATGATGATGATGATGATTGGATGATGATGATGATGATGATGATGATGAAGATGACTGGATGATGATGATGATGATGATGATGATGATTGATGATGATGATGATGATGGGATGGTGTACTGCATCATCCCACTCCACCCCACGCCATCGCACACCATTTCGCAGCATCCCACACCATTCACACCATTACACATCATCTCAGGCCATAATGCATCATCTCACACCATATTGCGTCGTCCAACACCACCCACACCATCCCACACCATTCCACATCATCCCACACCACCCCACACCACCCCACACCACCCCACACCATCCCACACCATCCCGTGCCGTGATATGCTGTGCCGTTGTGCCCCATCTTTCCCTCTGTGTCCCACCCCCAACCACCCCAGAGGGTCATCGGCTCTTGGAAACGCTCCAAAACACCCCAAAAATGTTTCCCGCGGCATGGGGATGCTCCCACAAGTGATTGGTGCGAGTTTCCGGTCAATGTGCGTCTCCCCATTTTTTGGTCATTTTCACCCCGTCTATGTCACCCCACCCGTCCCATACCGGTGTCACACCCATAAAAACACACTGGCAAAGTGCTCACCACACACCCGGGGTGCTCCCACGAAACGGGGTCAACGGCCGACCAACCGTTGGGGAGATACGGGGTCGGCCGGTTTTGAACCGTGGTGCTCGACATTGGTTTTTTCGGAATTTTGTATAGGAAAATGAAAAATTATGGGTCTCATGGTGTATGGACCCTTCATCCGGGGGGTCTGAAAATCATGGCGGGGGGGGAATCACACACGGAGAACACGAATATCGTGTCAGAATCAAAATCGCTGCAGTTTGGGTACTTTGTAAAAACCGCGGAAAGCCACCGCCGGGCCTACTAACTACTAGACTATTGACCTTCATAAGTGTGAGTCCGAACTGGG
>JAPMOS010000098.1:0-52500 GCA_027972325.1 Paratrimastix pyriformis | reverse complement strand
TCATGTCACCAAACCGCCGCGACAGGCGCCGCGGCCAGCCCCGGGACGCCTTCGCCGACGATTCTGACGTATGTGTCCTCTCCCCCCCCTCCCTCCCCTCCCCCCCACACACACACAGGCGCTTGCTCGCGCTCGCGAGCCGGCGGTCGCCCCCTGCTGCCTTTGTGGCGCGTGGTGTTCGACACAAACTTTCTCGTGCGCACCGGCTCATGGGCGTGCGGGGTAGAGGGAGAGAGTGTCTTATGGTGATTTCGGTCTTTCTCGTGTTCCCTTTTACGGACCCCGGTGGCTCGGTTTCCGGAAAATGGGAGAGACGCTCCGGGGCTGTGCACCGAGTGGGACGGAGCCAATCAGATGGTATTTTAAGTGATTTCTGTGTTCCCCTTGTACGGGCCCTGAGGGAGAGAGAGAGCAGGGGGGGAGTGGGGGAGGGATTGAACGGACAACTAGGGGGGACGGTCGCGCGTTCTCCAGCTCGATGCCGCTGGCTGGGGCGGGGGCGGGAGCGACCGGGGCTGCTGCAGTGGGCGAGCCCCCTCCATCTTGTTCTTGGCTGCACGGCGGTGGGAAGGTCGGGGCAGGGCGGAAGAGGAGGTGAAGACAGGCAGCAGTGCGTCCAGTCTGATCAACCCGGGGAGAAACCATCCCCTCCCTCACTCCCTCGAGCCACACAGGAAACTTTTCCTGCGCGTGGAACCGCTCGTATTCGAGATGGAGATGAACAAAAACGGGAACGGGCGAAGAGGAGGCAATGGATGGAAGGATGGGGTGGAGGAGGAAGTGTTTCGAGTGTTTTTCGCCAATCGTTTGGGGAATCACGATGAATAGGTCTGTTTGACCGAACAGACCCAGGAGCCAGAGTGCCAGGAACCGGGCCGGGTCCAGATTGAGATCTGTGAGAAGGGTGATGAACAAAATGGCAAGAAATTGATCAGACCGCGGATCCATTTGGCCTGCGGCAAAAGCACAATGAAATGAATTTCCAAAAATTGGAACGCGGCGAGAACAGACCTCTCTTCATTTAAAATCACGTTCCCTGGGGTAACGAGTGTGTCTGCGGGTAGAGCCAGAATACATCGACTATCTCTCTCTGTGAACGGGAGCCAGTCAGTCAGTCTCGTGTTAATGCAGCCTCGTGTGAGGCTAACTAAGGAGCCATGAGAAAGAAATCACAAAAGGTTTTATCCCCCAATTCCCCCGTCACCTCATCACCCCCGATAGGCTTCGGCTCAAAATGCATCGCATCTCATCACCTCCACCTCCTTCATCACCGATCCGGCTGGTGAGCCTCGGCCTCGTGGTTGCGCTCGGTCGGTATGCCACCATCCTAGGTCGCCCCGAAAGCAAGACAGGGAGAGAAAGTGGATGGAAGAGCGACGACCTAAGACTTCCCCTCCCCGCAGGTTTTGAGGACGAGCCCACCCGGCGAGCCTGACGCTGCCGTCGTCCACCCGCAAAGGAGAGGGGTTCGGTCAATTGCTATGTAGTGGAGGCCTCGTTCTGGTGGCCGCTAGTCTGCTGGATGGGCACAGCAGGCAGCCTTCCTTGGCTCAGCCCCGGTGGTGTGTCGTCTCCCGCCGGGCCCTCCGATCGCTGGCCGTCCGCGGTGGCTCGGCTCGTCGCGCCTTGAGCAGTTGCAGCCGGCGCGCGTGGGCCTGGGCCAAGAAGTCTCCCGCAATCCGGTTGACGGCCTCACGAGTCGGGCGCCCCCAACCAGCGGCCGGCCTCCCGATCATGACCTGCCACTTGTCCGCGCCCAGGGCCTCGAGATGGGCCCAGTCCGGGGCCCCCAGGGCCGCATGGAGGCGGTCCCAGGCCTTCTTGCGGAGCTCCTCGTAGGCGGGGCACTGCTGGATGATGTGTTGGGCGTCCTCGAGTGGTCCCGCGTCGTTGCAGCAGATGCAGGCTCCCCCGCGCTTCGCCTCAGGTCTGTTCTTCCAGGTGCGCATGAACTCACCGTTCAGGTACATCCCTGCGCGCAGTTGGGCTGCTATGCGGCGCCCCGCCGGGCTCATGTCGTCCAGGTAGGCCTCGCTGTGGCCAAAGTCCTGCTTGACCTGCCGCAGGAGTGCCAGCCTTGGGTGCGAGTGGGCGTCCTCCATCTTCGCGCGCCACTTGGCCTCCACATGTGTGCGCACTCGCTTCCGGACCAAGTCCTTCCAGGCCCCGATGCCGATGGTCCGGATGGCCTCGTCCACCGGGCGCACCCCCGTGCCAAGGCCATAGTCCGCCATGACCGCCTCAGCAGCCCCGGCCCATTCGCCGATGCACTGATGTCCTGTCCTCACCTCTGGGAGCTTCTCACCCAGCTCCACCAGTTCGCGGACCAGGCGGCCCTGCGGCAGCAGCTTGATGCGGCCCCATTCGAACATGATCTCCTGGGCCCGCAAGGCCGCCACGGGTATCAGGCCCAGATCGGCCTCGACCGCTGCGGATGATGCTTGCCCCATACACTGGAGGGCATAGCAGGCGAAGACGCGTTGAACCGAGTCCATTGCTCGCTCGGCCTTTTGGTCGCGCAGGTCAGGGAAGGCCGCCGCCGCCCAGAGCAACTTCGGCAGGGCAAAGGTGCGCCACAATGCACAGATCAGCCTCGGAGGGACGGCCCCAACACGGCCTAGCAGCCGGCTGATGGAGCCCTCATCGCACAGGCCGCTCGGATCCGTCCGCTCGTGTGGGCCTTTGTACGGGCATCGCATTCGAGTTCCGCGCCCAGGAAGCGGAAAACTCTGGTCTGTTCCAACGTCTTGCCGCTGAGACGGACTGACCATGGTTCCGGCTTCGGCTCCGCAGCAGTGGGCTCCTTCTTGCGCTTCTCCTCGCGCTGGGCCGCCCAGTTTTCAAAGGCCATCGACCGACATTTGTCAGGCGCCCACTCGAAACGCCTTTCTCGTGCCACCACGTCGCATTCGTCGAGGGCTTGCTGCAGGGCTTCGGGGGTCTCGCCAAGGACAGAGACGTCGTCCGCGAATAGCAGTCCCGGGATGCGCTCCCTCCTGCCGGGCACCAGAACGCCGTGGCCCCGCGCCCGCAGCCTCCGCACGAGGCCATCAATGAAGAACAGATACAGGCCCGGGGATGCAGGGCACCCCTGTCGCAGGCCACGGTGAATCTCAAAGATGGGCCCCCGTTCGCCTCGTACGACAACCGCCGCCTCGGTCTTCGCGTACATGGCCATCAGCAGGAGCAGGAGGCAGCCCCGGCAGCCACGCGCCTGCAGGATGGCCCACAAGATGTGTCGGTCGACGGTATCGTAGGCGGCACGGATGTCCAGGAAGGCTGCGTACGTGCTCAGCCTGGCCTTGCGGCGGAGGGCCACGATCTCCTGCAGGGCGATGACCTGCTGGACCGCCGAGTGCTCCCGGCGGAAGCCTCCCTGCTCCTCCGCCAGGCCCGGCTCCAAGGAGGACCGCAGCCTCCGGTCCAGGGCCAGGGCCAGCACCTTGGAGGCCACTGGGGCTTCTCCCCGGTTGAAGTCTCGGCGTTGCACGTTCCCTTTGCTCCGCGTTCTGCCCGTTTCTGGCCATGGAGATCGCCACTGAGCATGACGAGCTCAGTAAGGACGATTCCAACTTTATTATGGATCACGCCGAGGTCCAAAATCGTGACGACCCTATGGTAGAGTATCTTCAAGATGAGTTGGGTCGGCATCTGTGGTCCCCCTCTTCAGCTCCATTGGACAAGCTCTCTCCTTGGATGCGTTTGGAGCTTATGAAGCTCTTCAGTTCATTGGTCGTCAATGAGCACCGTGCTCCATGCTATGAGATCATCGAGCACACGGTGCACATGCTGATGGAGGACAATCCGAAGAAGCAGCCTGAAGCGATCAGCCAGTTTATTTTCCAACTTCTTGGGGCTTTATTGTTCCAGCAATCGAATGTGCGAACTTTCGACTGCCACGTGCCACAAGAATCATCGCGCGGCACGTCTGTGGACAAACACCGCGCACCGCCAGAACGAGTACTCCTATCTGTTGGGGAAACAACCTACCGTGGTCCAAAGCAACTTGGAGGTGGAGGTGGAACTCGCCACCCGATCATCGATGGCGATCGTCCAGCGGGGAAGAAGGAGAGAGCCCGTTCCACTTCTTCGAGCAATCCATTTGCCTCTTCCGCTGCCCCAAGAGCACCTCTCACCTTGGCGAACCCATTCGCCAAGCCGGCACCTGTTCCGGCTCCGACGGCATCTCATGCTCCGGCTTCTGCGCCTGCGCCTGCACCTGCACCTGCACCTGCACCTGCACCTGCACCTGTTGCTGCCCCTGTTGTTGCCCCTGTTGTTGCCCCTGTTGTTGCTGCCCCTGTTGTTGCCCCTGTGTTTCCGGTTTTGTATGTACTGGGCGTCGACAAAAACCCAGAGTGCACAGGGCATTCATGAACGGGGGGGGGGGTTGGGGTTGGGGGGTGGGGGGTGGGGGTGCTGCGTGGACGTGCACGCATTCACATTTTCTCCTCTTACGACCCCATCCCCCACCACCCCCCCCCCCACCCCCTGTCTTTTGGTTGATGTAATAGCGACCTCCATCGCTCCACTACCCCCCCCCCCCCACGTGCGTTGCCAGATCATTTTTGTTTTTGCAGAAAACCGGACCGGAAAACTGCGTGACGGGGACGGGGGCGGGGGAGGGTTTGGGGTTTATTCGGCGGGGTGGCGCCGACGATCAACAACGGGGACCAGAGCGCCTCCCGCAGCAGGGAGTGGGGCATCGAAGGTGGCATCGTAAGGCCGCAGCTTGTTGCGCGCGTAGACCTTGGGAATGCCCGCCTTGACCCGGTCGTCAAATTCGATGACGTAGGTTCCGTTGCGCCGGCGTTCCGCCACCCTCCCGGCCCAGCAGAACTTGCCCATGCCGGGCCGGCGCCATTTGACGGGCGGGTTGACCATGACGGGAGTCCCCTCCTCGATGGTCTCTTGGTCCCTTGTTGCGGCGCCGCTCAATGTAGCCGTACTCGCGGTGCCGGTAGAACGCCACGGCCTCCTTGATTTGGCGCACCTCCGGGGCCGTCAGGTTGGCGAACTTGTCCGGCAGCTGGGCCATGTCGCCCAGTTGTTCGTACTCGGGGAGGTAGAGCGCCATCATCACGACCGGACGTTGCTGGAAGACCGAAGACACCGTGGCCGTGTTGTACAGGTTGACGGCGGGCTGCAGGAAGGGCTGCCACGGCAGCTCGCGGTTGGTGGCCGGCACGGTCCGCATCTTCATCACCCGATTCTTGATCTTCTTGACGGCGTTCTCGGCCTTCCCATGAGACTGGGGTAGTACGGCCTCGACCGGTGGTGCTCGATGTGGACCCCGGGCAGCAGGTTCTTGTTCCTGAGCGGGCGGGTGAGGTGGTGGAATGATGACTGTGAAGAGCAAATCCGAAAGGCATGGGACAGACGCGATCCACTCGGCCACGCGCTGGTTGACGAACTCGGTCCCATTGTCGGTCACGATCCGGGTGGGCAGCAGATTGGGCTCGTCGCTGGTGAACACACGACTGAGAAGGTCGGTCACCTCCTGCCCGGTGGCCTTCGTCTCCCATGTCGCGGCGGCCCACATGTAGCTCGTGAAGTGGTCCACCAGGACGCAGAACGCGCGAGGCGGCTGACAGCTGATCTCGAAGCCGCCACAGTCGAGCTCGACCACCTCGAGGGGCCGGTTGACCACCAAGGCGTGGTACTTGGGATGCTCGTAGGTGGGCCGGACGGTCTGGCACTGGCCACACGTCCCGATGATGTCCCGCGCAAGTTGATCCAGGCCAATGATGTAGTAGAGGCCTTTCGCGTAGGCAATCAGAGCATCTCGGTTGAGGTGCCCCTGCTGGACATGCAAGCGCCGCACCAGACGCACACGGTTGGCAAGCGGGTAGATCACGGGCACCCAGATGGTCCGGTCGCGGATCTCGTGGTCGTAGCGGAGCCGCTGCAGAACTCCTCCAACGGCGCGGTAGAACCCTTCACGGGCATGTTTGCGGCAGTTCGACCGATAACTGCGTGTTCCTTCCCGGACTGAAAAATGAGACAAACGGGGCATTGGTCATGACATGGAAAACCAAAAACAGACGTTCCACACCGTTCAGGATCATGTGGATCCCCCGCGCCGTCCGGTCGTAGCTTCCCCAATCAGCCACATCAACTTCGGCGTCTGCGACATCAACCACGACATCGACGTCAATCTCGGCCGCTTCTGCGGGAGGCAGTTCTCCGAGGGCTGGCTCATGCTCTGCCTCATGCGCTGCCTCGTCACCGCCACCACCTCCGAAAAATAGCTCCTCCTCAGGAAGCGGTGGAGGGAGGTCGTCATCAACCAGCTCCTCAGGAAGAGGTGGAGGGAGGTCGACCAGTTCCTCAGGAAGCGGTGGAGGGAGGTCGTCTCCAACCAGTTCTTCTTCGAATGGTTCCATATCAGTGGCGCCACTCGAGTGGCTATCACCCAGGCCATCCTCCCTATCCCACCCCGGTAGCTTGTTGTTCAGTCAAGACAATTTCTCGGTGTCATTGCTGTCGTGTTTCTTCGTCTAAAAAACACAAAGCAGAATTGAAAAGAGGGGTTGAGGGGTTGGACGGTATTACGAGTTACTGGAAGTCCGCGCGTTCCTCTGGCAGAAGGCCCTTGCCCAAAGCTTCCGGGTCCACCCGTGGGTTGAACTCGTCGGAAGGAGGAAGCCGCTGATAAGGCTGATCATCTGGGTCAGGGATCAGGGGCCCTCTTGGTCGTCTTGAAGCTCGAAGGCCTGCTCTTGTTGTTGTTGCTCGGCGGTGGTGGTCTGCTCGGCGGCCTGCTCTTCTTGTAGAGCCGGGGCAGGTTCTTCTTGAGGGGGGAGCAGAGGAAGATGCAGGTCCCATCCGTCGACCGGGGGTGCAACGACGTTGCAAAGCTCCGTCTCGTGGGCTTCGAGGGGCAGGTATGCTTCGCCATGCCGGTGCACCAGCACCGGAGGCACGTGGCCGATCATGAGGCTCTCCACTGCAGGCGCCCGGTCAATCAGATCAACGCGCGTTCCGGTGGCCTCTGCCGCCAGGAGGGCCGGCCCACAGCCGCAGTAGCAGTCCAACACAGGGCCCGGCCCTCCGTAGCGGCGGAAGAGGTAGACGTAAAGATCGGCCGGCTTGGCGAAGCGGGCCTGCCCCGCCTGGTGCCGCAGGTAGACCGCGTTGGTGCGCGGGTTGGCCCGGGCGTTCATCTCGGCCAACTTCGCACTCGGAGAAGGGCACAGTACATCCCAGCGCCAGTTGACGGGCCGCTCGTGGCCTCGCTGGAAAACCTCGATGGGCAGCTCCACCTCCTCAGGGCGGGGGGCTCCCGGTGAGAGCGACGGCCGGGGGTTGGCCTCCTCGAGGTAATCTGCGCGAAGAAGTGATGAAGAAGGACAAGTTAAAAACCAATTGTCTCGTGAAGGGAATGAATCACGGACTTCCCCAGATGGCACGAATTCGGTGATCGCTCACGAAATTGAAGCACTCGAGAGCCGGCGTCCATTGCTGGGACAGGTTGGCCTCGGTATCCATCACAATGATGGTACCATTGGGGGCAATGAACGAGTCGAGGTACTGGACCAGGGATCCGTAGTCCGGGGTGGGTCTGTCTCGAGGGTCGTCGGTAATGCCCCAGGGAGCATCCAACACGGCCAAGGTATAGAGTGTCTATCGAAAGAAACGAGGATGTTAGTGGGGATCCAACAAGTTGGAAACTGCAGACACGGCCGGGATTATCCTTCGCGCGAAACAAGATCTCTTCGGCATCCCCGCAGTAGAACCGGGCCAAGGTTTCCCCATGAGGGATCGTGGCCCTCCGCGGGTGCGGAAAGCAGCTGGGGGCCGGAACGAGGCGCAGCGGACGCGGGCTTGGTGGTGACCTGGGCGACTGACGCTGCTGCGGTGGCTTGGAGTGGTGTTGCTGGGCCTGGGCCGGGGTCTGGGGTTGAGGCTGAGCCGGCTGGGGCTGAGGCGACGGCTTGGCCTGGGGGGCGGGCTGCGGCGGCTTGGCCTGGGGGGCGGGCTGTGGCGGCTTGGCCTGGGGGGCGGGCTGCGGCGGCTTGGCCTGGCTGGCTTGGGGCTTTGGGCTCGGGCTCGGGCATCGGCTTTGCCGAAGGCTGGGCTTCCTCAGGTGGCCGACTCGGCTCCGGTGGGAGTGCGCAGGCCTTGACCTCATAGTCGTCATCGGCCTCCGCCGCCTTGGCCTCAGCTTCGGAGGTCGGCTCGGCTTGGGAAAGAAGCGCCTTCAGGGTGGCCCGCTTGGCCGGCTCTGACTTCGGCGGCTCCGGGTGCTCGGAGGCTTCCTCCCGGAGTGCCCGCTTTTCCTCACGTAGTTCCCGGTCGACGGTCTTCAGCGTGCGCTTGCTTGCCCGGGGGATGTCGTGGTGGCCCGTCTCCTCCCAGAGCTGGGCGTACTTGCAGTGCTCGGGCCTCAGGTAGTCCTGCATTGCCGGTGGCAGTTGTGCCGCGCACCACCCCAGCCAGTAGCCGAGGACCAAGTCGAAGTCGGTGAGAGGCCGGCCGTCGATGCGGATGCAGGTGATCTCTAGGGGCAGGTTGCGCACGTCCGTCTCGTTCAGGCGCTCGAACGGGCAGCCCAGTTCGCCCAGCATCTCGGTGAAGGCCGGGAGTCGCACCTTGCCCTTGCGGATTTGGAACGGCCGCACGTTGAGGCAATTCATGAAGGCGAAGGTCTCGGTCCGGACGAGATGGCACCGTAGGACCTCCCGGGCGGCCTCGTCGGGGGGCAGGTAGAGGACGGGCTGGCGGTTTCCGTCGGCCACCTCGGCAGCATCGTGGGCCTCCAGCAGCAGGAAGGTCTGCTCGGCCTGTCGAATGGGCTTCTTCATTTCGGGCGCAACAACAGAATTGGCCTCGGAGCCGCTGAACGACCCCTGCAGCAGGGCGCGTGCAACCCAGCAATTCATCTCCAAATCTCTGGCCTAGCGGGCACGGGCACGAACAACGTGTGTGAGCGCCAGCGTGGAAATGGTTGTTCCGAGCAGACCTCAAAGATGCGCCAGAGGTTCGTGGGTGATGGCTGTCGCTCGACCGGGAGCCGGGAGAGCTCACACAGCAGGTCCAGGGAGAAGCTCGCCAGCATCTTCAGGAGTCTAGTCATCGACAAAGGCATGTGGGGAGAGTGCAAGGAGAGTGAGTGGACAGACTTGGAAGGGGCGTCCACGCTCTTCGGGAAGTGCAGCTCACTGAGGGCGGGAGCCAACAGTGTGTCCAAGTCCGGAGTGGTCAAGGGAGTAGAGCTTGGGGGCCTGATAAGAGGAGGTGAGGTGATGATGCGAGAAAAATAGGAGAGACAACAGACTTGGAGGGAGGCACGCTTGAGGTTCAGCAGGACATCGAAGGTGCTGCTTCCAAACCTCGCGTCGTGGGTGAGCAGGTTGACCCGATGTTGCAGTTCGAGCATGGCCTCTGGCTCGAGCGTGTTGTAAACGGCCACGTCGATGTAGTCCTCCTTCAGGTGCTGTGCAGGGGGAGAAGATGGTTCGTTGTTGATGGCTGCGACACCGTACCGCAGACCTTCCTGATCTTGGGGAACTCCTCGTTGAGCTTCTCCACCCTTTCACGAAGCGCGTCCCGCTGTTCCGCGGTGATCCCGGTCGGCAACTCGGAGACCCGGCGCGGGTCTACGATGATGCGTGCCACTTGGAACCTAGAGACACATTAGACCGAGCCCCAAAAAAACGAGCGCTGTGCAGACCGGTGCGAGCCATCGACCACCTGGTATCGAGCCTCAACCTGGGGCGACTTCTGCACGATGATGCTGAACAGGACCGAGGCACCCAGTTTGTTGAACCACTCGATAATTGCGGCCAAACGCTCGTAGGACAGGGGCCGGGCGAGGCTCGGGCAGGGGTCGATGGAGCTCAGGAGGACCTGTGCCCTTTTGGCGATGCTTTTCCCCGGCTGGGATACATTGAAGAGGCCCCCCCTACCCACCAACCCGAACAAAGCAAAAGGAAGTCAGTCACTTGTTGATCAAAAACAACGAACGATAAAAAAAGGTCACTTGGAGGAGGGGGGAGGAGGGTAGTGCATCAAGAACGCTGTGCACAGATCAATAACGGACTGAATTAATTGCCGGGCCTCCGGGGCGAGCACAGGCACAGGCGAGTTGGGACGGCCCCGCTTGCGCTCGGCCTTCGCCTTGGGTTCGGGGGCTGGGCCGTCCTCGTCCGACGAGGAGCTGATCTCCACGGGGGCCTGGTGCTTGGTGCCCCGGTGACGCGGCGGGGCGTCCTTCTCGGCCGCCTGATTCTCCGCCTCCGAGGCCTCCGAGGCCTCCTTGTTGGCCTCATGATGCCCCGGCTTCCGTCGGCGGGCCGGTGGCGGGGGGACCGGGGCGGCGTCCTTCTTGGGCTTGGTGGGCGCCACCGGGGCCTTCTTGTTCGCTTCGGGGCCGTCCTTCTTGGGCTTGGGCTTGTTCTTGACCTCCTCTTCGGGGGCCTTCTTGGGGGGCTTGGGCTTGGCCTTCTCCTTTGGCTTTGGGCTCGGGGAGGCATCGTCGTCATCCAAGATCCTAAAAAACAGAGATCAGGTGTGAAAGGCAAGAAACCACTGCGACAGACGCCACGCGAGCTGCACCGGTTGCCTTGTCCTTGTGCTCGATCGGGAGGGCCTGCGTCGGGAGGGCCTGCGTCGGGAGGGGCGCGGTCGGGGCGGTCGGCGCAGGGTGGCGGCGGGGGCGGGAGACCTAACGAAGAAGGAATTAAACCGAGCTTGAGGTGAGATGAAAACACAGACAAGGGCGCGGGTTGGGGCTGCTCGGTCAGCGGCTCGTCACCGCCAATGTCGACGCGCTCGTCGTCAGCGGCGAAAGCAGGGGAGGAGGGCCTCCCAATGCTCTCGAAGGCGTCTTGAATCACCATCAAATGCAGGGGCGCAGCGAGCGTCCCCCCCACAAGCTTCGAGGCGGCATTGATGCGGCGACGGAAGCTATGACAAGATGTTGTGGGAAAACAGAAGGGGCGAGGACAAACAAACCAATTGATCGCCACGTGTGGTGCCTCGGCCCAACCCGGGGGTTGAAGCGAGAGTGTGCCCTCACACCAAGCAATGGCATCTTCGGGGGTCCTGAACTGATTCCAATCGATAGAGTTCATCTGAAAACGGCAAAAAGGCGCGTGAACAAGGAAGAGAACCCGGGGTAATGTCCACCCCGCTGAGTTTCACCGAAAAAACACTTTGGGACATGTCGGAACACCGATCCGAAAAATTCGAACGAGTCGTATGGATTTTAGTACCCCCGTGTTACACCCCGACAAACTTCGGGATAGTGGTTCTGATGACGAAAAACGTCGAGTTTCACCGAAAAAACACTTTGGGACATGTCGGAACACCGACCCGAAAAATTCGATTTCCATTGAAATTCCATACGAGTCGTATGGATTTTAGTACCCCCGACAAACTTCGGGATAGTGGTTCTGATGACGAAAAACGTCGAGTTTCACCGAAAAAACAGTTTGGGACATGTCGGAACACCGATCCGAAAAATTCGATTTCCATTGAAAATCCCCCCCCCGCTAATTGAAGCCTTGTGTTCATATCGTATCATGTCGGCTCGCGCCTCCACTCTACTCTTATCTTTCCCTATTATGATCTTCTTAATATGGTTGGGATGTTCCGGCTCATCATGCACGGCGCAGCCGTGGTATGATGAAGTCGGGACATCTTATTATGGATACCCTATATGATCTATTATTTCAGTAACTCTTCAGTAACTTATTAACTATTAATATTTATGATTGTATTTTAATAGATATTAATAAGTTATGTTGATATAAGATCATATAAGTAGTTATATTTAAGGAGTTACTAAAGGAGTTATTAAAGAGTTACTCAAAAGTTCGTGTCATAGATGTAATGAGCTTTATGATGGGTTTACGTCAGGAGATTTAACACAAGAAAGTTACCCAAAGGGTGTAAAAAAGGAAGATTATTGGGGAAAATAGGGGTATTTCCTGGTAAGGATTTGGTCGAAAAACACTTTTTCAGTAACTATTTTTAGTGATATTTCATAGATGATTTAGATCAGAAGAATGAAAATCAAGTATGATGAGAATTTTCAGTCACTACATAAAGTAACTCCTTAATAACTCGATGAGTAACTAATGAATCCTAGATGGAAATCACATGGAAAAATACGAAAGAATGATAAACATTAAGGTCGTCAACAGGAGAAATTTCAGGGGAGAGTGGGAAAAGATGGGGGAAAAGATATGACATTTCATTTTACTATATCCTTCAGTAACTCTCTCTCTTTATCTGTTTTATCATCACTTTAGATCATCATCTATTAATTATCGTCTCATACATTCAGCTCATGATAAGACGTAATCAAATTCAATTAAAAAGAATATAAAGAAATATTATTATATTATAATATACTTGAATGAAACACCAATCAAAAAGCTCAATCGAATGCTGTTACCTATGTGGGGCACTATATCATCGTGGAGAACGTGATGGACATATCGAATCAGAACAGCATCGTAAACTTGTTGATCAAGAGATGATGTATGGTACTAAGTTGGGAAGTGAATATAAACAAGCATTACTGGAGCATTATGAAGAAAAGGAAAAAGCCAAACAAGAGGCATTAAAAGGAGTCGTGAAACAAGAGGATCCAGAAATGATCAAGAAAAGAAAAGAACGTCAAAAAGTTTACAATCAGGAACATCGCAATCAGATGAATGCAATGAAGAGTGTGAAGGAAACATGTTCAGTATGTGGAACGACATATGGAATTGCCCATCGTGCGAGACATTTGAAGAGTGCAGTTCATCAAGCGGCTCTTTCTGCAATGAATTAAAAGAAATGATCAATAATATTAAATACCTAATACTATTGATTACTTATCAATCATTATATGGGTTTATATATAAACCACGTTTCGCAAAGTCATAAAAATGATTTAATTTATCATATTCATTGTGATATCGATTGTATTCTTCGGAGATTTCCAAACTTTTATTATCTGGGTTAAATTTGATCTTATCCTCTTCGACGATTACAAATAGTTCATTGTAATAATCTACAATATATTTATGCATCTTTTCTAGAGCATCTACATATGACGTATATAAATCTGATATGGATTTAAACTTATTTAGATCTTCAGGAGAATTAAATCCCTGTCTCATACTATTAAGTTCCGCTTGTATATTACTATAAACAGAAATCAGTAAATTAAACACATTAGCACACTCGATTAAGAATTCTCGACTTGATTTTCTATGTAAAAATCTAATGATACCGTCGGAATGACAAGCTAAATATATGATTTGGTTGGAATCATTATCGTTGATATATCTCATACTATTGCTCTTATACATGGAAGTCATTTGTTATAATATATAATATACTATACATTTTTTCTTTAAATAGTTTACAATTAAAGAAAAAGTACATTTAATCATCTTCGTTATCCTCTTCTGACTCATCAAAAAGAATATCCAAATTGAGATCTTCTTCGAACTCTATTCTCTGAAGATTGTTATGTGGAGGTTTGTCTTCAGAAAGAGTTAATACAGGATAATAGTGTGATATCTTCTGTCGCAAAATCTTACATTTTTTATCGTATTTGATCTTCTTTAATTGGTCTTTAGTCATCTCATATTTAATTGAAGAATAATTGCGACCTTCATACCAACATATATTGGTATCAAATATTCTCTCACGGAAAAAAAATTTTTCCCAATATAATTTGATCTCGCCATTATTGAAATCAAAGTCACTCCCTCCATAATTTTGGACGTATTTATCGAGTATGATTGTGGTATTACTAAATGTATTAATATCTATATATCTTTGACGGTCCTTTATAAAGTCTAATACTTCAGTGGCATTATCAATAGCTGACTCATACTCATTGAGTCTTTGTTGAAATTTTGGAATAACATCTTTTAGTGAAGATAATATAATATCTAAACATGTGGATGATGCTTTTTTATTATAAATATTTGATACATATCTTTTTAATATATCAACGGTTGTAATTTCCCGTAATTGCCAAATATTCATACGAAGTGCGTTCCGTATGTTAATAGCCTTATGTAGTTTCTCTGAATTTTCATTGATAAATGAATTAATTCGATATTCTATGGTATCCATATATAAATATACTATACATTTTTTCTTTAAATAACTTTAGAATTAAAGAAAAAGTATATTATTATATTAATTAACTATCAGTATCTTCATCAGAAGAAGTGTCATCGTGTTTTTTCCGTTTTATCATCTTTTGAAGACCTTTATTGAATGATTTAATAGCATCACCATAATTAGTTCCTTTATCATCATCAGATGAAGAGTCATCTTTATGAGGCAATGTTATTGTGTTGAGTTTTTTCACCACTGTTTTTAATATTGTTTCGCGATTTGCACTTTTGAATGGATCATTAAAATCGAAAGGAACGAGTTTTAATTCCGAGTTACCTTCTCCCTTATATTTTTTTGATTGTTCGTATAGCTTTTCACATTCTATTAATGTATATTGATTACTTCCTATGAAGCCAAACAAGTATATATCACCTGCACCTGTATGATTATCCATATCATAGTCGTTTATAGTGGTTCGATTGAGATGAAGGAAAAATGATTTTATTGAATTGAATAATGTAGTAAGAGCATCTAGTCGTAGCTTTCCATATTTCTTGGTTATGAAATCTAAATGATCTTTGTTATTACAATTCATATCACGAATTTCATCCACGATATTATTGAGTCTATCAAATTGATCCTCGCATAGATCTATGATTTGTGTGTTCTCAAAAAAGTTGTCTTCAATTTGTAGATTCATGAGGACAATATCAAAATGTGTGGCGACATAAATCACATCATCAAAATGATCGCACATTATTTCTAAATCTTTGTTCATTCTTCTATCTAATATAGTAACATGTTTTTTCTTTAAATAGTTTACAAATAAAGAAAAACCAATATATTTAGATGTATTTATAATTATCGTCGATTTGATTTTCGTTTGTTGATTTTTTTATTCATTCCTAGTAATTCTTCTAACCTATTAATCCGATTGGCCTCTTCTTGTTGTTTTTCACGAATTTGTTGTTTATTTTTGTCCTGATTTAGTTGAGACATCAGCTTCATAAGTCCCATATTTGGAGTCACATCATGATTATTAATTGATAACTTGGCATGACATTGTTGTAAGATGTCAAATACCGACATATTTTTATGAAGATTTTCACCTTCACCACTGACAGTAATAGTTGGTTTATAATACATATATATAGTATTATAACATATAATTCTTTAAATTAATTTATATAAAAATAAATTCCATATATCTATGTATATTATGACAACATTTATGGTTAAGAAAACAAAGTATCATAGATATTTGAAAAAAATGAATGAGACTATTAGCCCGGAAGTATCGTCATATTCTGAACTGTCAGATGATGCTCTATTTGATGAGTTAGACAAGATGATGCAGAATAAACCAACACCCGAAAAGATTGTTCCATTGAAGTACCTCTTTCATAAGCCCAAAGATCCGAACAATCTATGTGAATGTGGGACAGAGAAGATCGTATCGGATGGATATAATGTGTGTCCATCATGTGGTCTTGCTGAGCCAATTGAATTCGAATCATCGGTATCGTCATGTGATGGAACAATGTATAAGTCGCGAGTGATGTATAAGAGGATGCATCATTTGGATGAGATATTGAATAGTTATCAAGGAAAGACGGAACGTGATGTTCCAGATGATGTGATTCAAGAAATCCAGAAAGAGATCGAAGTTCGGAAGATGGCATCATCGGATATCACATACAAAGTGATGAGGAAGATATTGAAACAATTGAATCTGACAGTCTATAATGAGAACATATTCTATATTCTTTCACGAGTGTCAAGTCGAAAGCTGCCTGAATTTACGGCAGATCAGATCCAAGAAATACGACAGATGTTTAATAAGATCCAAGCGAGATATAATCAATGTAAGAAGCAGACACGCAAAAACTTTCTGAATTATAACTTTCTAATACATAACATACTCAAGCATCTAAAGTTGGATGAGTTCCTTTTATATTTTCCTCAGATGAAATCCAAAGAAAAAAATCGTGAACAACAAGAATTATTTAATAAATTAATGGAGAAATCTATTTAAAGAAATATAACTATATTATTATATGTGAACGGGGTCATTAGAAAGGACGCGCACGCCCCTTGTATAGAAAATTGCCCCATCCCCGTCCGAAGGGCCCCCAAGGGGCCCCCCGGGGCCTGGGTCTGGGGTGCCTATGGGGTAGTAGGGCAGGGCCCAGCCCGGTGTTGCTGGTGTGGCGGGCCCGGGCGGACCCCCGGGTCGGGGGGTATACCCGGGGGGGTGACATGTCGAAGGGGCCTGCATGTGGGCACCTGCGCCCCGAAGACCGGACTTGTTTGCAGTATGCAGGAGGCCCCTTGGCCACTCTGGGGCGGGCACCAGACCCGAGCTCGGACGCACCGGGCTGAGTGGGGTTGATGAAGTGTCCTCACCAGGACCCCCCCCTTTCGTGTTCCGGTCATGGTTGTTGGTCATGTGGATGGATCTCGACAGCAAACCGCTAGTGCCCCGTAATCTACACTCCATGGGGTCTCTGCGAATGTATTCAGATTGGGTCGCTGAGGCACGGCTGGGTGTGGGTGGACATCCGAACCGGGGTTATGTCGAGGACTGACTTCCGATGTCCACCCACACCCAGCCGTGCCTCAGCGACCCAATCTGAATACATTCGCAGAGACCCCATGGAGTGTAGATTACGGGGCACTCGCGGTTTGCTGTCCAGATCCATCCACATGACCAACAACCATGTCCGGAACACGAAAGGGGGGGGTCCTGGTGAGGACACTTCATCAACCCCACTCAGCCCGGTGCGTCCGAGCTCGGGTCTGGTGCCCGCCCCAGAGTGGCCAAGGGGCCCCCTGCATACTGCAAACAAGTCCGGTCTTCGGGGCGCAGGTGCCCACATGCAGGCCCCTTCGACATGTCACCCCCCCGGGTATACCCCCCGACCCGGGGGTCCGCCCGGGCCCGCCACACCAGCAACACCGGGCTGGGCCCTGCCCTACTACCCCACAGGCACCCCAGACTCAGGCCCCGGGGGGCCCCTTGGGGGCCCTTCGGACGGGGATGGGGTAATTTTCTATACAAGGGGCGTGCGCGTCCTTTCTAATGACCCCGTTCACATATACTATAAACATGGAAGCAACATATACTACAGGAATCATCTATAAGATCTATGATATTGAAGATCCAACTCAATATTACATAGGATCTACAATCCAAACATTGGAGAAACGATTTTCGTTACATAAATACACATCAGTGAAGGCTGATAGTAAGTTGTATCAATATGTGAGAAGAGTTGGATGGGGTCGGATGAAGATTGATGTAATATTTCACCCAGAAGAACCCGTCACACGAAGAGACTTGTTCAAATTGGAAGGTGATTATCAACTCGAACAAAACCCTCCACTGAACGATAATATAGCTGGAGCAAAGATACGAATAGGACATACAAAGTATTGTAAACTTGCCTATCAAAAAAATCCAGCCCTTCGTGAGAAACAATTAAAAAGGCAAGCTCATATTGATACATGTGAGGTATGTCATCGACAATATCAACATGGTGGTAAGACAGGTCATATCAGAACGAAATTCCATCAACAAGCATTGAAAGAACAATTGGATATGTGAACGGGGTCAATAGAAAGGACGCGCACGCCCCTTGTATGGGAAATTCGAAAACCGCTTTTTGCCGGGGCCCCGTGGGGCCCGGGAACCCGGGTGGGTGTGGGTGGGAGAGTGGCTGGGCGGAGCGCTCCGCCGGTGCTGGGTCCCTGGGCCGCACCCCGATGGCCCCCGGGGTCCCCCTGGGGGTACCCTTGGTCATGACCCGCCGGGAGGGGGCCGAACCCGGGGCCGGCTGGCACCAGGGCAGGGTGTGGGGCTCTGAGGGGCCACAGGATACCGTGACCCGGTCGCCCATCGGCCGGGCCCTCGGGAGACCCCATGATCGACCTTCCCGGGGGACCCCGTCCCCCGTCCGAGGGACCTGGACCCGGGAAGAACCCGCGCGGGAGGCCAAAACTGGCCAGCCCGGGAGGCTCCACCCCAGGGCCGGTGGACTGCCACCCGGACCCATCGCCGCCGGCTGGCCGGCGGGGGCGAAGGGACACCCCCAACCCGTCCGAGGGCCTTCCCGAAGGGTCAAAGTGGGGTTTTTTCGGGATCCGCCTGGGACCCGGGGCTGTCTCAAGGGGGCGCTACAACCGGGTAGGGGGGGCCCACGTGGTGGCACCCCGGGACCCGTTCCCGGGCGAGGTTTTGAGGGGTCGAGGGGTGTCCGAGGGGGGGACGGCCGAGGTACCCCAAGGAGAAAACGTGCTGGGAGGTGATCTCAACCTACCAGGAGGGCCTCCCATGTGTGGTGAGTCATGCCCGAGGGTGCCCGATGATGGCCGCATGGCAGCGCCCGGGGTGGTGGGGCATCGATGATCCCCTTAATGTACCTAAGGTTTTGAAAAATTCAAATTTTTGACAAGGTTGCGCCCGCCATTCAGCCGGTTCGAAGGGGCCGGAAAGGAAATTTCTCTTGGCGTTCGGACGTCCTCGTGGTCTTCTCGAACGGACATAAGGTGAAATTGATCCGCGGTGATCGAGTCCGACCCGCGACCACACAAGACATCGATGGTCGATATCAGGTTTTGACCTCGAAGCGGCTCGGGTGCTTCGCAGGGGAGTCCAAACACCCTCGGTGCATTGAGGGAAGGCACCCTTGCTACAATATTGCGAGAAAAGACCATTGACTTCCCGGCCCCCGCTGGAGGGCTCCTCAAGTTTCGTACCGGTGTCATGCTGCTGGGTCGTTCGGAGGGTGTTGGTCATCACTAGGCCCGCCTCCTGGCCCGATGCGCCCAGCCCCCATGCCCCCAAGTCGGCGCGTTCACTAGAGGCTCCCCTCACCTCGGTGCCCGGGGGAAGCCCGGCCACCCCGCCCGCGCCCCCAGGCTGGCCCGGAACTCGCCTCCCCTGTCAACTTTTTCGCACCCCCTGCCCCATCGTCACGACCCTGTCCGGGTTCGTGAAGGGTGCAATCTGCCACTGATCCTCCGGCAGGGTCTCGGGGCTGAGGGCTCACGAGTGCGACGGTTGAAAGAGGCGGTCCGCTCCGGATCGCCCCCATCGAGGGGTTCGCATCGGGGGGAGGTGGCCGCCCCGGGGGTCACATGGTTGATCGACTCGAAACGCGACACCCTGCCGAGTGGCAGACCCAACTCTCCTCGCGTTCAGCACACCACTCCTCCTCCCCCGGCCCCCGGCCCCGTCGACCGACGGCTGCATCCCCCCATCCTATAACGGACCTAACCCATTTGGTCTCCAGACCAAATGCCCCCTCGATGGTTCTGTGTGGTGTCACCATCCCCCCGACCCCCCCTGGAGGGAACTCAAGATACCTGTGTGTAGCCCCACTCGGCCTCTTTATACTGCGCAATTCAGGTTGGGCCTCCGGTGGACGGGTGGGAGGTGGTGGAGACCGGAAGGGCGTCAAAATAGGGTTTTTCCAATTCTTAGGTACATTAAGGGGGATGCAATGTGCGGGGGGTCTCCCGTCGGGAGGGCAGAAACACCCAGGGGAATGATGGACGACGTTCAGAAGGAAACCCTGCGAAAACGCGCGACGAATGGGGGGCGAATGGCCGTCGACAATTGCCGATTTGAATTTCCGGCTGAGGCTTGCTTGCAAGGGGGATAGCCACTAACTTTCGATGGTCCGATTTGAACTTGTTTTGCCAAGTTCCTCAGAATTCCTGATTCCAGGAGGAGTTTTTTCGATGCCATTCTATTATCTATCTCCTCTCTCGGATTATCAGCGCAATAGAAAGGCTCATTCGAACATTCTAAGATGCTTGAAGGCGATCAACCAAGCGATTTATTCAAACACTACGGCAACCAACGGAAAACAAATTAAAACCAAACCAAACAATCCACAAACAAAGAAGAACAGAAACGGAGTCGATGTCGATGAGGGGGGGGGGGGGGGGGTGGAGTGGGCCGAAGAAAAGACAGCATGACGATGAAAAAGGAAGGGAAGAACCCAGAACAGATGAGGAAGAAGGAAAGAGAGAGAGAGAGAGGGAGAGAGAGAGAGGGGGGGTGCGTCGGGGCGGTTCGGCGACTTAATGACCGGCGAGTGGGCGGGCGAGGGGGCGTGCGGGCGTGCGGGCGTGCGGGCGTGCGGGCGTGCGGGCGTGCGGGCGTGCGGGCGTGCGGGCGTGCGGCGTGCGGGCCAATGGGGATGGTGCCAAGGCCTCGGGTCGGGGCGGCGAGAGAGAAGTCAAGATCGGGGTGAGGGGGGGTGGGGGGTCGTGGTCTCACCGCCCCAGGGGTGGAGTGGAGTGGGAGTGGATTCAGGGACCCCGGAAGCGTTGAGCTCGTCGAGCGGGTGTCCTGCACGCAGGGGTGGTGGAGTGCCCAGCTAGATGAGCGGTGAATAGGTGTCGTTGGGGGTTGTGCTGGTGGGTGGGTTGGTGGTACGATTTGCATGGTGGTGGCATGGGAGGGGGCATGGTGGTGTAGGTGTGGCGGGTGGTGGTGGTGGTGGTGGTGGTGGGTGGTGGGTGGTGGTGGGTGGTGGGTGGTGGTGGGTGGTGGGTGGTGGGTGGTGGGTGGTGGTTGGTGGGTGGTGGTGGTGGTGGTGGTGGTGGTGGTGGTGGTGGTGGTGGTGGTGGTGGTGGTGGTGGTGGTGGTGGTGGTGGTGGTGGTGGTTGGCGGTGGCGGCGGTGGCGGTGGCTGGCTGGTTGGTGGTGGTGGTGGTTGGTGGTGGCTGGGTGGTGGGTGGTGGCTGGGTGGTGGTGGTTGGTGGATGGTGGTGGTGGTGGATGGGTGGTGGATGGGTGGTGGATGGGTGGTGGTGGATGTGTGGTGCGTGGTATTGGTGGGTGGTGGTGGTGGTGGTGGTGGCGGTGGATGCGTGGCGTGGAGGTTGAGTGGTGGTGGGTGGTGGTGGTGGTGGTGGATGCGTGATGGGTGGGGTGGTGGTGGTGGTGCATCCGTAGTGGTGGGGTGCGTGGTGCTGCTGGATGGGTGGTGGTGGTGGATGCGTGGCTGGATGCGTGGCGGTGGATGGGTGGTTGTGTTTGGGTGGTCGTGGCGGCGGCGGCGGTGAGTGGTGGTGGTGGATGGGTGGTGGTCGGGTGGTGGTGACCAGAATGAGGCGAGGACTCACCGGGAATATGCCGGCGTGTGGTGGCGAGGTTAGCCGGACACTTGCTGAGCGAACGACTGGCATGAGGTTGGTCTTTTGAGCGGAGTCCCGGCATCCTCCACCCAGGAGCAGGTAAAAGGTGGTTGGGACGGCCTGGGATCGAGCACCAGGTCCTGAGGAGGATCCAGTGGTGCGAACAGGAGGTGGGGCCAATGGTGGGGTGGTGGGCGGCTTGGTGCCCACCAGGCCGCAAGCCTTGCCGGCGAACCTGTCGGGACCGGGTGGACGGATCGAGAGGTTGTTGCCGAAGGTCAAGGATGAAAGAATGAGGATAATGACGGACTTGATGCTTGTCATTTTCCCGCTCAACCAAATCGGTCGCGGATCGCTGGCGCGTGAGGTCCGTGACTGGCCTCCGCACGCAGCCGGATGTTAGACGGCGGGACGAGGGAGCCGTGTCGCGATCTATGTCGGATTGAATCACCGCATGACTGCTGGGCGAAGCGACGGACCGACTCCAGGGTTTCCGCTGATAGGAGCGAAGCATGACCATGGCAGGCTGCCAGGGCGTGCTTCCCCGTCGTCGGCGAGGAGAGGATGATTCGATCTCCAAAGGCCGGGGGGGGGGGGGGGGGGGGGGGGGGGGGCGTGGCGGGGGCGCAATAGGAAAGACGAGCGGTGGTGCGATTGGCGGCGGACCGAGGGAGAGGAATGTCGCGGTCTGGTTCGAAGCATGCCCAATACGGAGTGCTGGGCCAGAGCACGCAGGCCAGCTCGGTCAGAGAGGGATCTGCAGCAACTCCAGGTCAGTGCTTCGCGACCAGATTCGCGGCAGCGCGGGGAACTTCACCATGGCCGAGCCGGGGGGTGTTGGGCCTGAGCCCTCGGTGGCCGAAGGAAGCGGACTGGAAAACACAAAGAGGGACTGCGAACGGGGACCCATCCACCCTCCTCCTGAAGGCGAGTCGGGGCGAGCAGGCGAGTCGCGGGAGGCGGACCGGTGACAGGAGGACGTCCTGGCATCTCGGGTTGAGACGCGCAACCGAACGTACCCCGCGGTCAGGTTTTCAGGACGGTGGGGGCCGAGCCCGGCCTCGTTCTCGAGGCAGTTTGCTCAAGGGTCTCGATGCCTTTTCGCTTCCAGGGTGAGAGACATGCTGTGTATTTGCTAGGACGCAGGCGAAGAGAAAGATAGCCAATTAGAGCATGAACAGCCACAAGGTCAGTCAAATGGTGGCGTGGATCGGCGCGAGGGAGCACGAACCTCACAACCTGGGAGACGATCTCTTCGTTGGCGCTGAAGCACATGGGGGACCAGCTTGTGGCGGAAGATGTGCAGACCCACTCGACCATCTATGGTTGCCGGTCGGGGTCTTGGTGTTCGACTCGGCTCGGAATGAAGGACATCAAATCAGCGGGGTCCCGGCCGGGCCTCAAGCAAGGCCTGGGTGTTGGTCGGGGTCGGATCGGTGGCGTTCTCCTCCTTCTCCAAGAAGAGCGACAGTAGTGAGGCTGGTTGCTGGAAATCTGACCTGCGGGAGGGAATGGGGTGGGAGGGGAAGGAAAAGGGGCGAGAGGAGAAAGGGGCAGGAGGGGAGAACGGGGCGGGAGGGGAAAGGTCAGGGTAAACAGCGACGCAACGCCGGGAACCAACCGCGGCGAAAGCACCCCTCCCTCGACCCACAGAAGGGCACAAAGAGCAAGAAAGTAGCACGCAGGTGGGCGGAAGGCGGGGCGGACGTTCCGGCGGCGAGGGTGAGGAGCACTCACGAATCGAGCAGGTGGCGTGTGTATGTGTCGCGCAGTGTCGCGCGATCTGTCGGCCGTTTCCTCGATGACGCGCCAAAGCGAAAAGGGTTGGGCGCGATCAGCGCAGGTGCTCGTCCAAAGGCGCCGTCGGGATTAACTCTGCTTCCGCGGGCAGGCCAAAATGTGTTGTGGCGGGGGAAGACCCACGATGCAATGTCGGGGTAGATCCGGGGGTAGATCCAAGATGTGATGCCAAAGGCCGGAGTCAGGACTCGCCAGGGTCCCTGGGTGGTGGGCGGGTGGGGGAAGCGGTGGAGTGGAGCGGGGGTGGAGTGGGGGGGGGGGGGGGATGTCGGGTGCGAATGGCAGGGAGGGAGGAAGCAGGGGTGAGGAGGGGCAGAGAGACTCCTCGTTCCCGAAGGAGAGTTCGCAGACGGCGGCGGCTCAGGCGCAACTGGACCATTCGGTGTGTCGTGGTCCGCAGGCAGGAGGGAAGTCCTGTGTCTGATGCATGCACGTGCCTTCCGAGATCTACGCCCCGCCAAGCAACAGCGCAAGATGTGGCCACAGCTGTCCTTGAGCTCGGACTCCGGCACGAACAGCCGTCCTTGGGCAAAAAGAGCACCACCCCTGCCGAACGGATGTGCCGGGGAAGGCGTGTCAAAGTATCAAAAAGCCGGGAACCGGTCGAAGAACGAACGAGAGTGGCATTGGCTGTGAGACAGACGGAAGGGGTCTTGATGGAACGCTTGAACCTCGAGGTCGCGGCAATGGCAGCCTGAAAGATGGGCTTGCTGAAGATGAATTGAATATAAAAATGTTCGGAAAAGATCGCCTAGAGGAGGAAATCTCAGAAGAACGAAATTGAGAAATCAGAAACGCGAAAGAAAAGAGCTGAGACGTGGAAGAACGGAGAAGAATCGAGAAAGGAGATCGGGAAAGAATGGAGAAAGAATGAAGAGAAGAACCGACGCTTTTGATGCTTTCGCATACCTAGTGGCTCCGGAATCAACGAGCTAAAAGGGGGTGATTTGCACATGGAGAGGAGTGAAAGAAAAGGAGGAGAAAAGCAGACCCAAAACGAAAAGTCAACATCGGTGTTTGTGAACAAAAAGTTCGGGAAATACCGGGCGCCGGCATTCGTGTCATGTCAAATCGTCCCAATGGACGCAACACCAAAGGTGGGTTTCTTCTTTCGCTTTGAGACTGAGCACTGCCTCCAATAGAAACGGTCGCACCACCGAAGTGCTCAAGCTCAGGATGCGGGACACTCAAGAACTTTGCTCCCTCACCTCCCCAACAAGGCCTGCTCGTGCGCTCACTCGGAGGAGTGGCGCACCACGAGGGACCGGGCGCAGGAGATTGCACGGCTTGAGGCCGAGGAGATGGAAGCAGCCCGGACTGAGGAGAGCAAGAAGAAGACCAAGGCCAAGTTCAAGGCTGAGCGGGAAAACCTCCAGCGCGGGTCCGTGCTGATCACAGGGTGGGGATGGCTCAGGGAATGAGGATGACAGGGTGGGTGACAGGGTGAAGATGAGTAGGTGAAGATGACCCGGTGAGGGTGGCAGGGGGGGTGATCCGGGGTGAGGATGACAGACCTATTTTCATTCGACTCCAGCCCTCGGCCGGCCCGGCGGGCCGGGCACAGACGTGTAGGGCGGGGGGTCTCATTGGGGCAGGCCGCGCTCCTGGGCGGTCCGCGTTGATGATGGGTGTGACGAGTATATGCGTTGACATCGCCCATTGAAAAGGGGTATGTTCCCAATGGCGGGGTGGCGGTGGTAGAGGGGGAAGCCACATTTTTTGAGGCCCTGCGGGGTTCAATCACCCAAAAAAAGCTGCTGTCCCCACCACTGAAATGGGTGCGGGTGGTGGGTGGGCCAGGAGGGGCGACCCGCGAAGAGCGACACCAAGTGGGCTGGGTAGGTCGTGTGTGCGTGTGGATGTGGGGGTGGTGTGTGTGTGAGTGACGGGGTGGGGGGTTGGGAGTATTGGGGGTTGGGGAACGAGGATGGGTTGGTAGGATGACAGGGTGCGGATGACAGGGTGCGGATGACAGGGTGCGGAAGATGAGGATGACAGGGTGAGGACGACATGGTGAGGATGACAAGGGGGATGACAGGGTGACAAAATGAGGAAGCCAAGGTGAGGTGAGGGTGGCAAGGTGAGGATCGCAAAGTGAGGGTGACAGGTTCGGGCTCCATGACTACAGTGTGAATACTCAGGGTGAGGCGGATGACAAGCCGAGGATGACAGGGCGAGGACGACGTTGGTTGTGGGGAATGACAGGGCGAGGATGACGGGCGGGCAAAAAAGTTCAGACGAGATCCTTTCCAAGGAACCTGACGTGGAGTATCACAAGGTACATCAGCAATGGGACAATCACATCATGGTTAGTCAAAGCAGCGGGCAGACTTTTTCGGCGCGTCGAGTCAAAAAGCCTTGGGAGGGCAGTCTCGGCCAGCGGTGACGACTGCGGAAAGTCAGGACGAATAGAAGCCAGGATGAAAGGGCATGAATAGAAACCCGAGGAGAAACCCGCGCATCCCACATTGAAAAGAAAACGAACAAAAGTCGGTCAGCCGCCAATGGTCAGACGGAAGAGTGGCAACATCCGAAACAAAAATCATGTTGGGCTCCGGAGCAAGGTTTGGACGGACAGCTCACAATCTTTTTCCATCGCAGTCTGTACGACGCGAGAGGCAATCGTCGCCTCTGCGCGCGCCAGATTCAACTCCTCTTTGGCCAAGGCGAAAAGGCCGAGCGCGCCTTCCAACGAAGTGTGCGGGAGGCGACGAAGCATGTGCATGGTCTTCATCACCATCCCTTGCTTTCGCCAGTGCCACCCTGTCATCCCACCTTTCGTCCATTTGCCCATGTGCCGCAACCGTACCCACCGCTTCGTCGCAGGGTCGACTGGAAAACCCGGCAATCGAGGCTTCAACGTCGTCCGGGCTCTCTTTCGCTGGTGGGTGACGAACCACCAAGCTCCCACCGGACGTGTGCAGAGGCGCCCCGCAACAATCACGTCATATCTCCTGCCAGGCATTGACCGCGTCAAGGCGAGGGGTGCCGACTTCACCAGCCTCGAGGAACAATTCAATGAATATATCTGTCGAAGTCTGTCACGGGGAGCAATGAGGATGCTTCATTCTACGAAAAAACATACCACACAATGATGATGATAATGCTAATGATGATGATGATGATGATGATGATGATGATGATGATTGGATGATGATGACGATGATGATGAGGATGACTGAATGAAGAAGAAGATGATGATGATGACTGGATGATGATGATGATGATGATGATGATGAGAGAGAGACATGCTGTGTATTTGCGAGGACGCAGGCGAAGAGAAACTTTACTCCCGCCTTCGCGTCGCGCGTTACACGTTCCGATGGGGGCCCTGGGCCTAATGACCTCGTGTTGGGCCCTCCTCGGCCGGGGCAGCCGCGGCGAGCGGAGCCCCAGTGGGTGGGTGATAGGGGGGCGGCGGGGGAGGTGGGGGGTGCCTTGTGTCAGGGGTGCGGCTCGTCGGCAGCCGCCCTGTTCCGCATGGTCATCAGGGCCAGGGCGTCGCGCACGAGCAGGGTGGCGAGGGAGGAGAGGCACTTCTGGAGGCCCAGCCGGATCTCAGGCGGGGAGGCCGGGGTGGTCCGAGAGAGGGCCTGCAGCGTGGCCCGAGGGACGACTCCCCGCGCCGAGAGGACGACCGGGACCACGCGGCAGGGTTGCCCGGTGGCTTTCGAGATCGACCGACAAAGCTCGGCGTAGTGGGTGGCTTTTCCCGCTGCCAGATGATGATGATGATGATGATGATGATGATGATGATGATGATGATCATGATCATGATGATGATGATCATGATGATGATGATGATGATGATCGGATGATGATCGGGATGATGATGATGATGATGATGATGATGATGATGATGATGATGATGATGATGATGATGACTGCATGATGATGACTGGATGATGATGATTGGATGATGATGACTGGATGATGATGATTGATGATGATGATGATGATGATGATGATGATGACTGGATGATGATGATGATGACTGGATGATGATGATGATGATGATGATGATGATGATGATGATGATGATGATGATGATGATGATGATGATGATGATGATGATGATTGGATGATGATGATGATGATTTGATGATGATGATGATGATGATGATGATGATGATGATGATGATTGGATGATGATGATGATGATGATGATGATGATGATGATGATGATGATGATGATGATGATGATGATGATGATGATGATGATGATGATGATGATGATGATGATGATGATTGGATGATGATGATGATGATGATGACTGGATGATGATGATGAGTGGATGATGATGATGATGATGATGATGATGATGATGATGATGATGATGATTGGATGATGATGATGATGATGATGATGATGATGATGATGATGATGATGATGATGATGATGATGATGATGATGATGATGATGATGATTGGATGATGATGATTGGATGATGATGATGATGATGATGATGATGATGATCGGATGATGATGATGATGATGATGATGATGATGATGATGATGATGATGATGATGATTGGATGATGATGACTGCATGATGATGATGACTGCATGATGATGACTGGATGATGATGCCTGGATGATGATGACTGGATGATGATGATGATGATGATGATGATGATGATGATGATGATGATGATGATGATGATGATGAATTGGGAGATGGGGCATGATGATGACGATGATTGGATGATGATGACTGGATGATGATGTGGTTTTTATGGGGACCGAAAATAGTCCCGAGAACGAGTACAGTTCTTCTGCAAGACAATTTGGTGCATTTTTTGGAGGTGTGCAACGTCCGCGAGCCTGACCCGTGATCTGAGGTTGAACACTCTCTCTCGACGCAACACCAACAGACGGCCGCACCGCCATCAGCGCGTCTACAATCGCACGCTGGTTCCGGAAGGATTTCCCAAATACAGGTCTGTCTGCTACAGCCACACACCTGATCTGAACACCAACTCTAATGATTGATGAGGCACCACTCACAAGCCATCCCGTGACCAGGACGAGGGGAACGAAAGGAAAGGAGAGGCACATAAATTTCAGACTTAGGACAGGACTCAGGGGTCTCTGAGCGCCGTCATCTTGGGGTAGCTGTAGGCGGCTCCTTGACGCACTCCGGGGCGGTCAGGACAACGCTGGGAGGGGCAGAGTAAAAAAGAAACGACTAGGTTCAGCGCTCAAACACAACCTTAAAATGGGCGGTGTGAATCCATGTCTCACGACAGACCTCGCGGACATGGGCACCCAACAGCTGTCACATCATAATGGTCTTCTCCGTCTGCCTCTGTCCAGCTGTGTCGCCCCCAATGACCGATGCCTGCAACACCTGCACCAAATTGAATGCCCAAATCGAGACGACGAAGAAGGAGATCAAAAACTTCACAGGTCCGCCTCCTCGTGAAGCGAAAAAAACCATTCAATGTTGGTCGTGAAATAGACCGAGGTGAGGCCGCCCCCGAAGAGTTGCTCACTCGCCAGGCAGAAAATGAGACCAAACTGGCCGGCCACAAGGAGCTTGTCAAGACGACCCACACCACGATCCTGGAGCTGAAAAGGCAGGCCTACAAGGATGCACTCATGGTCGAGGGAATCAAGGATCAACTGGTGAAGGCGAGAGCCGAAGAGGACGGGGCATTAGAAGCGGAGCTCGAAGAGAAACTGGGAACTGCCCAAGTCTGTCGATAGCATTGCCTCGCCTTCAACATTTCTCTTCAGAGCGAGCGACGGACAGTCGTCCACATTGACTTTATGCAGGACCACTTCCTGCCGCAGGTCCGTGATTCCGAGTTAGAGGAGGTGATGATGGAACTGACGGTAAGGTGGGGGTGGCTGGGGGGTGGCGTTGATGGTGTTGATACGAGGATGATGATGATGATGATGATGATGATGATGATGATGATGATGATGATGATGATGATGATGATGATGATGATGATGATGATGATGATTGGATGCTGATGATTGGATGATGATGATGATGATGATTGGATGAGAGACATGCATGATGATGATTGGATGATGATGATGATGATTGGATGATGATGATGATGATGATTGGATGATGATGATGATGATGATTGGATGATGATGATGATGATGATTGGATGATGATGATGATGATGATGATGATGATGATGATGATGATGATGATGATTGGATGATGATGATGATGATGATGATTGGATGATGATGATGATGATTGGATGATGATGATGATGATGATGATGATGATGATGATGATGATGATGATGATGATGATGATGGTGCGGATGATGATGATGATGATGATGATGATGATGATGATGATGATGATGATGATGATCGGATGATGATGATGATGATGATGATCGGATGATGATGATGATGATGACTGGATGATTGGATGATGATGATGTCTCTGGTTCTGTCGACTACACTCGCCAAACTCTTTGTGCGAGGAGGCTCACCGTTTGCCTCGGTTGTTTGGTGAATTCACCCAGCATTTGCTGCGACTCCCTTCTTCGCCATTCAACTTTCGAAATTCGAATTTCCAGCATGTCGTCGACCGAAAATCAATCATCAACCAATTCGCCCTCAACGGAGGACCCCTTCAATCAACCATATTCAATGGAGTATTGGAATCAGATTCTGACTTTCTTTCAATCGCAGAGACTGTGTAGAGCGGCGTGGCTCAGTGGTTAGAGCGCAACACTTGGAGCACCGGGGTCGCGGGTTCAATCCCGGTCAGACCCACACGCCGTACCTGGGCTCTACATTCCGGAATATGGAGGATAAAAACCATCCGACCCTGCACTCGCGGGGACAGGACACCGGAGAGCCGCGCTCTGGCTCGGTTAGTCGGCCTGGAGCCGGCAAGACAGCTCAAATATCGGGAAGTCCTCATCCGAGGATGGGCCGACGCGCCAGAAATGGCGGCGTGAGAGATGAGAGCGGCTGTCGGTCGGGGTTCCCCCACCCCCGGCTTAAGGTTTCACCGAAAGTTCCCAAAGCTCAGGCGCCAGGAGGGCGACCTGGGCTTACTTTCGTCCAGGCAATGTACGCTCGGACGGAGGCAGCTGTGGTCGTGCATGGGCAGCGGGGCCCGATCTTCGAAGTCCACAGGGGCCTCAGGCAAGGTTGTCCGGCCTCCCCGGGGCTCTATCTCTTCTTCATCGACGCCTTGATGCATCAGCTCCGGGCGCGTGGCTGCGGGGTCGAGGTGCCCGGCCGGGGGGGGCGCATCCCGGGGCTGCTGTTCGCGGACGACGCCACGGTCCTGGGCGACTCCAGAGAGGGTCTGCAGCGGGCCCTGGACGAGTGCGACCAACTGGGGCTGGAGAGGCGTTTTGAGTGGTCGCCGGAGAAGTGCCGCGTCATGCTCTTCCGCTCCTGGGCCGACCAGCGCAAGGCCAAGCCCGTGGGTGAGAAATGGTCGGTACAACTGTCCGGCAAGGAGCTGGAACAGACCGAGGTCTTTCGCTTCCTGGGCGCGGAACTCGAGAGCGACGCTGGCACAAAGACCCACTCCAGTGGCCGGATCCGGGCGGCCTGTGCAGCGAGGAGCTCCATCAGCCGGCTCCTGGGGCGTGTCGGGCCCCTCCCCCCGAGAATGCTCGCTGCACTGTGGCGCACCTTCGGCTTGCCGAGGCTGCTTTGGGCGGCGGCGGCCTTCCCCAACCTGCGCGATCGACAAGCAGAACGAGCCATGGACACGGTTCAGCGCATCTTCGCCTGCAACGCGCACCAGTGCATGAACCAGGCCTCCTCAGCTGCAGTCGAGGCGGACCTGGGTCTGATGCCAGTCGCGGCCCTGCGGGCCCAGGAGACCATGATCGAATGGGGCCGCATCAAGCTGCTGCCGAAAGGCCGCCTCGTCCGGGAGCTGATGGAACTGGGCGAGAAGCTCCCGAGGGTGCGGGGGGGGCACCAATGCATCGGTGAATGGACTGGCGCGGCTGAGGCGGTCCTGAAGGACTATGGCCTGGGCAGAGGCGAGCGTCCCAACGACGAGGCCATCCGGACCACCGGCATCGCTGCCTGGAAGGACCTGGTCCGGAAGAAGGTGCGCGCACACGTGGAGGCCCAGTGGCGCGCCAAAATGGAAGACACCCGCTCGCGCCCGAGGCTGGCACTCCTGCGGCAGGTCAAGCAGGACTTTGGCCACAGCGAGGCCTACCTGGACGACATGTGCCCTGCGGGGCGCCGCATCGCGGCCCAGCTGCGCGCAGGAATGTACCTCGACGGTGAGTTCCTCCGCACCTGGAAGTCCAGACCTGCTATTCCGGGGTTCTATTCGCATTCAAATCAAATTTGAGTGCGCTCTTTCTTCAAAGAATGAGCTCTATTCCAGAAACCTCTGGCTCTCTTCAGTGGCTATCCAATGCCATAAAGAAGCACGAAAGCGGTCTCGCTCGTCGTGTCCGCCACCACTACGAGAGAGATGTCAGACAGCTCAGTGTCGACATCTGCTCTCTGGTCGATTTCATTGCCCAACATGCGCCAAAGGATTTCAGCGAGCACCTTTCCTCATACCTTTTCCCGACGCTTACTCCCTTCACCATTCGTGTGCTCGATCGATACCCGGAATTGAAATCCGACCCCCATTACCGGTCCATGCGGAATTCAAAATCGGAATCCCGGTTTCCGCCTCCGAAACCCAAGAAAGCATCTGTGCAGCCTCTTACATCCAAAAAGGTGCCTGACCCACCGGCATCAGATCATGCCTTCGCTCCTCCGACTCCGACTCCAATGGTGGTGCAACATTCCGGGCACTGTGAGTCCACTCCTCCACCACCGCCCCTGAAGCGTTCTGCTCCACGTGAACGTCACCGTCCGCAACCACCTGCGCCCCTTGTGCCCCCGCCGCCGTTCCCCTACGGGCCCGTCATCCCTCTGGAAGCCGTCCCCATCAGGCAGCTCGTTCCCGTCGTCCCATTGGGGGCGACTCCCGAGACACTCGATTCTGGGGACCCTGGCCCACCCCAGCCACGAGCTCGCCGCCGTCGCCGGAGATGAACACACACCGGCGACACCCTCCCACCACCCATCACCGGGCGGCACCGCCTCCGAGCGGGCCACCGGCCGGGAGGAGCCAACTTTCATCGGGTCGTTTGGCCCGGCTCCCCCCGGAGTGTAACGCATGGCGCGAAGGCGCGAGTAACCTTTCTTCTGGGAACTTGTCGCCTGCGCCCTCGCAAATACACAGCATGTTCTCTCTCTGCTGAGGTGAAGCGCGGTGGGGCCTGCATCTGCTGCAGCGACGCGGGGCCCCTCGAGGACGCCCAGCACATCATCCAGCAGTGCCCGGCGTACGAGGGCCTGCGGAAGAATGCTTGGGACCGCATCCATGCCATCCTGGGGGCCCCCGACTGGGCCCGACTGGAGGCCCTGGGCGGTGACAGGTGGCAGATCATGATCGGGAGGCCGGCTGCGGGATGGGGCCGCCTGACCAAGGAGGCCGTTAACAGGATCGCGGGGGACTTCCTGGCCCAGGTCCACGCGCTTCGCCTCCAGCTGCTCCGAGAGAGGGGGGCCGAGCCGCCGCGGGTGGCCGAGCGCGCCCGGCGTCAGGCAACTCCATGGCCGAGCCGAAGACGGCTGCCTGCTGTGCCCATCCAGCAGACTAGCGGCCACCACAACGAGGCCTCCACTACATAACAATGGACTGAACCCCTCTCCCTTGCGGGTGGACGACGGCGGCCTCAGGCTTGCCGGGTGGGCTCGTCCACGAAACCTGCAGGGAGGGGGGAGAGGTCTTAGGTCGTCGCTCTTTCCAGTCCCCTTCTCCTCTTGTCCCGCTCCTGTGACGCCTAGGTTGAGGCATACGCCGACCTTGCGGGATGACGTTGGCCGGGACTTTGGCTCAGCTGGACCCCCGGCCGTGTGCGTGTGATCACTCCGGAGATGCCTGAAGTGAGGGATGGTTGGATGGGTGGGTGGGGGGTGGGATAAAACCTTTTGAGATTCTCCTCTTGTAATTTTCAGTTAGCCTCCCACGAGGCTGCACTAACACGAGAAAGAAAGAAAGACTCAAGGAGCTTGCGAAATCGTTGGGCATCTCATTCTCACCCACCAAATCCGCCAACCTGCCACAGATTAGTGAACGACTCGCTATTTTACATGCATCGCCGGCAATGGTCGTCATTTTGCTGCGTGTAGCCTCCTGGATCGATCTGACCGGGCGTGGCTTCGTACCTCCAACCCAAGTTGTGACACTGGTGTCAGCTCCATCGCTCACTGCGCCTGAGGCGCCCACCGCCAATCCTCCCCCAGAGAAGCCCAGTGGTCCAGGTGGAATGGAAGGTGCTCGTGATGCAGACGACCCGGGTTCAAACCCCGGCACCGGTGCCGATTTTTCTTCCCCCTCGGATGAGGGGAAGGAGCCCTCTGCTGACGGCTCCCCGGGCCATCTGCTGCAGGACTCTGGCGCGCAAGAAACTCCCCTTGGCCTGTCCCTCTCCCTCTCCTCGGATGCTGGCTCCGCCCCTATCTCACAGATTGGAAACCGACGACCACCCGCCGCCGGGGCTTCGGCGTGGTGTGCCGGAGGTTGGGGCCGCCCCCGGTCCGACTCACCTGACGCAGGTGGCCAGCTCGCCCAGCGCCCGCGCCCGGGGACCAGCCTCCCAATCGAGATCCCGGCTACGCCAGATTCCCGGCTGGGCCGCCCACCCCGCCCACCATCCACCCCCATCCACACCCCCATCCACCCCCATCCACCCCATCCACACCCCCATCCAGCCCCGCCCAACACCAGCCTCCACCCACGGGGCCATTCCCCTGTCAACGACGCCACAGTCCGGCCCAGTGCCCCGAAGGAGGGTGGGGCATTCCCAGCCACAGACGGCGCTGTCGCCCTGCAGCAGCAGCCCCAACCACACCACTCCCACAGCTGCAGCCGCGGCAACGGGAGCAACAACAGCAGGAGCACCTGGCGGTCACCGCCCCGGCCACCCCGCAGCCACACATGCCCCTGGGGTCGCCCCCCGGCACCTGCCTCTGCCCCCGGCATCCCCCACCCCGCCACGTCCGCCCCCGCCGCTGTGTCTCCTGACTCACCGCAACCCTTACCAATCCTGGACGATGACGCAGACGAGGGCACTGCGGCGCCCGCCCCGCCGCCAACAAACCGCCAGGCGCTCGACCGGCCCCTCCGCCCCCGCGGTCCGCCTCCCACCGATGGATGAAGAGGCCCTTGAGAAGGTACTGGACCCCGACATGGAGATTCCAGCTCTCCAGGCCCTCCTCGACCCGATCCCCTCCCAGTGGCTGTGGGCATGTGGCAGCGGTGGAGACGCGGAAACCAAAGGAATTGGACCGCAAAGTCTCCACCTTACAAAAAGTGGTGATCCAGGGCCTCCGTGCCAAGCGCCAGAGCATGACAGTGAAGCAGCTCCTCACAGCAGCCGCGCGCTCAGAGGACCCTGAGCCGCCTCGCCGCTTGCGCGCCCCGCCGAAGGAGTCCCTCCCCACGAAGCCTGGCCACCTCCCGGGGGTGTACAACTCTGACAGCCGGAGCTGTGCATATGCCGCCATGATCCACGCCCTGGCCGCAGTCCGCATGGCGGCCCCGGGTGCGACTGAGACACTGCTGGCCGGCTCGGAGGCCCTGGACCACATCGGCCGAGCAGTTGCGCAGGCCATGGACCCCACGCCCTGCCGGTCGACCCGCAACCCATGATGGCCGCCATGGTCCGGTCGACTGTGCTGTCATGTCCCGTTCGCCCTGGGGCCTTCGCGGACGCTTCGGAGCTCCTGCTGGCCACACTTGAAGCCTCACCCGGCGTGACCTCTGGGGGTCTGAGGCCAGGGGTGCCTCCCTGTGCTCCCGCTGTGGCCACGCCACCTCGGAGAGCCCCGGGCCCTTTATCCCAGTGGGCCCTGGACACTTTCCTCCGCCTCCTCCTCCTCCTCCTCCTCCTCCTCCTCCTCCTCCTCCTCCTCCTCCTCCTCCTCCTCCTCCTCCTCCTCCTCCTCCTCCTCCTCCTCCTCCTCCTCCTCCTCCTCCTCCTCCTCCTCCTCCTCCTCCTCCTCCTCCTCCTCCTCCTCCTCCTCCTCCTCCTCCTCCTCCTCCTCCTCCTCCTCATCCTCATCCTCCTCATCCTCATCCTCCTTGCCTCCTCTGTTGGCTCACCCGACCCGTTCCCTTCGGGGCTGGGTGCTGATGCAGTGTCCAAGGTGAACGACTTCCTGGACTTCACGTCATCCTGCAGCCCCTCAACGAGACCGTCCAGGGGTTCGTCAAGGACAACGTGGCCTCGCTGGTCCTCAAGCCGCTGACCGACTTCCAGAACTTCATGATCAAGTTCGTGGCCGAGGACATGGGCCTCGAGCAGCTCCGCTCCTGGATCGTCCGTCCCGCCCCGCCTGCACCGCACTCATCGCCACCTCGCCACCTCGCCACCTCGCCACCTCGCCCTTTGCGGCCCCCTGGCTCGTCTCATTGGATTTCCCCGGCTGCCTCTCCCCAGCTGGAGATGAAGGACAAGGCCATCGACTTCATCAACTCGGGCCTGGACAAGCTCACGTCGATGGTCACCGGTCTGTCCAGCCCCCTCTCGCCCCTCGGGACTGGGCTCATCTCTTCCGTGTCTTCTCTCGACGACCCCCCCGCCGCGCAGACCTGATTGTGCCGCCCGTGCAGGCGGCCGCCAGCCAGGTCAAGGAGGCCCTGGAGACGGCCATGTCGCCCTTCCAGGAGATGTTCGGCTTCCTGCGGCATCCTGGGCGGGGCCGCCGGGGAGAACGACCTCGACCCGCGCCACTACCAGCTCCGGGTGGCCTTCGGGCGGCGCGAGCTGACCCGGCTGCGGGGCGTGCTGGCTACCGTCCGCACCCAGGTGGCCCTGTACCGCGAGCTGGCCGCCAACAAGGTCACCCAGGCCCTGACCTACCTGCCGGCCGTCTCGCTGGACCTGCAGAAGTCCTGCTACACCCTGCACCAGCTGGTGGCCGCGGGCGTGCTGGCCGGCGGCACCACCAACAGCACCGTCGCCGCCAACCCGGCCACCCGGTCGCCCTCCGTCTCGGAGGCCTTCTCGGCCGGGTGCGCGACGCCACCCTGGCCCTGCTGCAGTACATGCAGCCCGTGGACGAGGTGCTGGCCCCTGTCCGGGAGAAGCTCACCGACCTGGCCACCCTGGCCGGCACCTTCGGCCCCGAGGTCGAGGAGCACCTCATCACGGTCCGCCCCGCCCCGCCCCGCCCTCGCCCAGCCCATCCCTTATGTGTCCTTCGCCGTTTTCTCATCTTGGTATCACCCTCTTGTCCCTTTGCCCCTCCTCTTGCCCCTCCGCCCCGCCGTAGCCGCTGACGGCTGGCCTGAAGGTGGTCGACGAGTACCGGCTCAACTTCACCACCGTCCTGCGGCCGGCCCTGAAGACCTTCCTGAGCTCGCTGAACAACCTGGGCCCCGTCAGCGATGTCCTCGAGGTGCTGGCCGACCCCATGAAGGCCCTCGACGGCATCCACGCCCATCCACGACTTCATCGTCGACAAATTCCGCTACAGTCTGCCACCACACTCCCACACCCCCTCGCCCTCGCCCTCACCCTCGCCCTGGCTTCGTGGCCGCCCGCCCCTCCTCCGCGCCTTGCACTTCCCAGTCCATCTGGCCGTGGGCAAGGTCAAGGAGATCTTCGAGGTCGTCAAGGGCTACGCCCACCTCGATAGCGTCTCTCAGGTGATTGGCGGTCCGGCCCGCCAGCCTCCACCCACCTCCCGCCCGCCCGCCCCCCCCCCCCCCCCATCCTGCCTCATCCTGACCCTTGATGTCCCCTGCTGGCTGGCAGTGATCAACGGGGTCGTGGGCTCGAGCGACAAGGCCAAGGACGAGCTGCCCAAGATGATCAAGGGCTTCCTCCAGAGCACCGGCCTCGGCAACTTCCTCAAGCCCCTGCAGCCCATCTTCAAGAGCTTCTCCGACGTCGTCCGCGGTCCGGATGACCTCCATCCCTCCTTCCCTCCCTCCCATCCATCCCCTGGCTTGTCCTCACTCACGCCCCCGCCCCCGCGCCCCCCCATCAGGCGCGACCATGTCCTTCCTGGAGTTCCTGGAGATGATCATCTCCAAGATCAAGAGCGCCTTCTCGTGGCTCGAGTTCGGCAACGAGACCCCCGCCCTGGCGCCCTACAGCCAGCTGGCCCACTGCAGCAGCGAGGTGTGCCTGCACCCGAACAAGCGCTCGATGGACCTCGACCACGACGTGCTCTTCCTGATCAAGTACCTGCACTTCGCCGACCTCGGCCGTGCTGACGGCCCCCAACGGGGGCACGCGAGAACGAGTACCTGGTGTCGTACATCCAAGGCGGACGGCGGAAGTCCCGGCCGAGCTCCTCGGTGGTCGGCTTCCTGGACGCGACCACGGGGGCCGTCGCCAAGACCCTGCTCCTCGACGAGCCCGCCGGGCGGCCCTTCGCCAACGTCCACGGGATGGTCGTCGCCAAGGACTACGTGTACACCCTCAACGGGACGGCCACCTGGCCGTCTACTCGGCCGACGACTTCTGGGCGGCCCGGGCGCGGGGCGTGGCCCCCGAGCACATCACGGCCCGGGCCATCCACCGGCTGGACATCTCTCCGGGCGGCTCGCTGGCCCTGGACAACCTCGACCCCAGCAAGCCCTACCTCTGGGCCGCCGACGCCCACGAGGCCGGCCATTCGGATAGCCCCGCCCATCACGGCCCGGTCGACGTCCGTTCTCGCCCCCTGTACTCCCCCGCCCTCGCCCCGCCTTCGTCACCTTCATCACCTTCATCACCTTCATTGCTTTTGGCCATCACCATCCCCCCCCCCCCAGGATTGGGTGGATGTGCGGCTACCAGCTGAACCTGGACGGGTCCCTCAAGTCCACCGAGACCTACACGTACGACGGGGCGGCCATGCTCAAGCCCCAGAAGGCCCACTTCATCGGGACCGACGTGCGCGGCATCGGCTTCGTCAAGCAGCTGGGCTTCTCCTACGTGGTGCTCACCCGGTGCTTCATCCGGCCCGGCCGATGCACCCTGCAGTTCCACAAGTCCGTCATCCCCCCCCCCCCCCCCCCCCCCCCCCGCTCTGCGCCCCGGGGTTGATCTATCATCCGCGGTCTCCATCCCCCCTCGTTCCGACAGCTTCACCTTCGAGAAGACCACGGCCCGGCTGCCCAACGGGGCCTCCATCGCGGGGGCGGGGGTCTTCAGCAAGGGCAGCAACATGCAGTCGGTGGGCGTCCCCTCGGGGGCCGAGGGCATGACGGTGCTGCCCGACGGGGAGGACATCCTGATCGCCTTCAGCTCGTCCTGCAACGACAACTACCAGACCATCAAGTGGTCCGCGGGCGACAACGAGGACCGGCTGTGGATCGCCCGGGTGCCCATCCTGCGCTCGGTCAAGCCCACCATCACCGCCAACAAGATCAAGCTCCAGATCGGCACCAAGATCTACTTCGACGCCCCCGCCGTCCCCTGTCTGCCCCCCTCCCACCCCCGCCCACCACCGCCCCCCACTGCCTCCCGCCCTCGTCTTCTTGGTGGCTCACCCTGACTGACCGCGGCCTGACTTGGGTGGTGGTGGCGGGACGCTGCAGCCGACTTCAAGAACGACGACCAGAAGCTGCCCGGCGCCCGCGACAAGCCCGCCGCCGAGAAGGTTTCCACGTCCGCCCACAGCCGCCCTGCCCCGCCCCGCCCCGCCCCGCCCCGCTGTTCCACTCCTCCTCCCGCCCCGCCCCGCCCCCGGGGCCATTGCTCACGCTTCGCCCATCCCATCTGGTGGGGCTTTGGGGGCCCATAGCAAGAAGGAGCCCAAGGTGTTCTTCAAGAAGGAGATCACCTTCAACATCATGGGCATCCCCTGCTTCATCGGCATCGAGGTCTCGGGGGCCTTCAAGGTGGGCCTCAAGCTCGACCTCAACTGCCAGGAGCTCACCATCGCCGCCTCGGTCATCCCCACCATGGCCTTCGCCCTGGCCATCGAGGGCGGCGTCGAGCTGGGCTTCATGAAGGTGGGCGTCGGTCCGTGGACTGGATACGACTGCTCCGGCTGCTCGGTTGCGCTGGCTGGTGGGGTTGGGGGTTGGGGGTTGGGGGTTGGGGGTTGCGCTGGCTGGTGGGGGTTGCGCTGGTGGGGTTGGGGGTTGGATGGGGGCGGGCATCCCCGGCTCGCATCATCGACTGCGCCTGTCTGTCTGTTTGCAGGCATCAAGTGCACCATCATGGAGACCTCCCTCATCCCGGAGGCCTCGGTGCGGTTCTTCATGCTGCCGCCCTCGGTGTGTCTCAAGCTCGACGTGGAGTTCATCCCCCTGGTCCGCCCCGGCCCCCAGCCACCGCCATCCATCCATCCGCTGCAGCTGCTCGCCCGCCCCCACACGCTCCCTCGCCCTCACACTGCTGTCTTTCTGCACTGGGGGGCGCGCAGTCGGTCGAGCTCTATTTCTTCGCCATCAAGGTCGGTCGCCCTCCTGCACCCCACCACCCCCACCCCGCTCGCCCCCATCCCGCTCTTGCCCCCTCCCCACCACCTTGTGCCGCTTCCTCACCACACCCCACCCCGCACGCCCCCCCCCTGGCAGATCTGCCTGAACTGCGACTTCTGGACGTTCGGCATGGAGTGCTGGAACGAGTTCTGCGGGAAGATCCAGATCCCGATCTTCTCCTTCTCCCTGCCCAAGTTCACCTTCAACATCTTCACCATCTGCATCCCGCTGCTGCCCGCCAAGGGCCCCGGCCCCGGCCAGCTGAGCGCCTCCCAGACGGCCGAGCACACGATCTCGGCCAAGTGGGCCTTCGGCGACCAGGACCCCCAGAAGGGCGGCAACCAGCGCATCAAGATCCACCACTACGAGCTGTGCGTGGGCTCCACCCCGGGCGCCGAGGACCTGTGCAAGTGCACCGACATGGGCACCGAGACCTCGGGCACCCTGGACAAGCGCGCCCTGCCCCTGACCCCCATGGGGTCGGTCGTCTACGCGACGGCCGTGGGCGTCTCGATGACCAAGGGCCGCGACCGGGTCACGGTGCCCGTGCTGGCTTCGGACCACATCCCCCAGCTGGACGCCTCCATGGGGTGGCACTACCCCAAGTACTTCGCCTCCCTGGACACGATCGAGGTCCGTCCCGCAGCCACCGCCGCGCCTCTGCTGGGCCAACCGGATGCCTTCTGCCCCCCACCCCCATCCCCCGCACGGCATTTTCTTGGGCCCCTTCTCACCCCGTCCGACATTTTGTGTTTCTGGTGGTGGGCAGGTGTCCCTGTCGCAGGACCCGACCATCAAGCGGGTCTCGCTGAAGATCGGCACCCAGCCCGAGAAGGACGACCTGGACAGCGAGAAGCTCTGGCAGGCGCCACCCGGGTGGTCTTCGACCAGCTGGCCCTGGCCCACGGGGCCACGTACTACCTGACCATGGACCACTTCACGGGCTACTCGGTGGAGAACTACCAGATGCTGCCCATCAAGGTGGACATGACCCCGCCCCACATCGCCACCGCCGAAGGCCTGCCCACCGAAACCAACAAGTGGTACTCGTCCGTGGCGGCCGCCCCCTCCACCCATCCCTCGATCGCTCCGTCCCTCCCCTCCCATCGGTGGTCGCGGAGGGCTCATCATCATCTCTTTCGGGGTGTGCCGGCCATCGACGGGGGGGTGCAGGACCGAGCTGCTCTTCCGGACCCACTGGACGGAGCTTGCCGAGCCGGAGTCCGAGTTCAAGGACCGGCCCACGCACCCCTCGTTCGAGGTCCAGGTCTTCGCCGAGTTCGAGGGCGAGCGCATCCTGGACATGGACCAGTCTGCTCCCCGCCCCATCCCCCAGCCCATCCCCCGGCCCGCCGCCGTTCCGGGCCATTGGTCACCACTCACCGCTCGCTGTCCGTGCCTTCTTGCAGCTACCCGGTCGTTTGGCCGGCTTCGGGCTTCTGGATCGGCGTCCCCGAGCGGTCGCTGCCCTCGGGGGCGGTGGTCCACTCGCAGGTGCTCGTCCGCAACTGGCACGACCTCGTGGGCGAGTCCATCTCGCCGGGCCAGATCTACGACCCCGAACCCCCCGTGGTCCGCGCCCTGCTCCTCCTCCGTGTCTCCGCTGCTGCTGCCCATCCCTCCTTTGTGGCGGATGCTGATGGCGCTCGGTGCTGGCGTCTCGTCTCCGCTCCTCCTCCGCTCTGCCGCAGGGCTGCCCACCGACCTGGGCGAGGGCGAGTACGACGCGCAGGCCCAGTACTCGACGGACACCCTGAGCACCCACTTCTGCGTGTGGGACAACCAGACGGGCATCGAGGACATCTCAGGTGGCCCTGTCCGATCATGGTGCCGCCCAACGTGGCCTGGTGGCGCAACCTGACCCTGACCCCCGAGGAGGCCGGCTCGCACCACATCTGCCGGACCGTCACCTGGGAGGGCCTCAGCCTCAACGTGTCGGCCTTCTACTACGTCTTCCTGCAGGCCGTCAACACCCAGTACCCGGCCACCTGGTACGGCTTCCAGGACAACTACTTCCTGAAGGGCGACGACCTGGGCCTGGGCACCTCCTGCCAGGAGGCCGACGTGAGCCCCATGACCGACGTGGGCACCGCCTACACGGCCACCATCCAGGGCCTCGAGCTGGAGCACGCCCGCACCTACTACGCCATCGTCACGGCCGAGGACTACATGGGCAACCGGGTGACGAGCTGCTCGGATGGGCTGCTG
The DNA here is from genome assembly GCA_027972325.1 of Paratrimastix pyriformis. NCBI lineage: Eukaryota > Preaxostyla > Paratrimastigidae > Paratrimastix > Paratrimastix pyriformis. Next base: position 10,805 of record JAPMOS010000098.1, on the reverse strand, counting down.
GTCGACCTGACCCCGCCCGACTGCAACGCCACCGGGCTGCACTTCCGGGCGCCCGACTACGACCCGGCCGACCTGGCCCAGGGCGGGCTGGCCCACTGGACCCAGGCCAGCACCGAGGCGGTTGAGCTCGAGTGGAACCCCTGCGTCGACAACGAGACGGGCGTCACCCGGTACGAGCTGGCCCTGGGCACGGTCCCCATGGGCACCGACGTGGCCCCCTTCACCTACCAGGGCAACGCGTCCACCTCGTGGGGCGGCCTCTACGGGCTGGCCCTGGAACACGGCGGCCGGTACTACGCCACCCTGCGCTCGACCAACGGGGTGGGCCTGACCACCTTCCGGGTGCTGGAGATCCCCGTCCTGGTCGACACCATCGCCCCCGTCGTCAGCCAGGTGGCCTTCCAGATGGTGCCCGGGGACGCCCGGGCCCGGGTGGCCATCACCCCGGGCACCCGCGACGAGCTGACCTTCTTCCAGAGCCGCGAGAGCGAGGTCCGCCTGACGTGGCGCATCGCCGAGATGGAGTCCCGGGTGGCCGCCGTCCGGGTGCTGCTCGGGCCCCGCTGCGACACCTTCGCGGGCAGCTTCCTGACGGCCGCCATGGAGGGGCCCCGCGACCACCAGCCCGTGGCCGACTACCGGCCCGTCAACCACACCGAGCTGGTGGCCACCAACCACACCTTCACCGCCGACATGCGGCTGGCCCTGAGCGAGCCCGCCGTGCCCGGCATGCGCATCTTCGCCACCGTCTGCGTCCGGTCGACGGTGGGCTGCACGTGCACCCCCGTGCCCATGCTGGCCGACGCGACCCCGCCCCAGGAGGGCCTCGTCATGTTGGGCCTGGAGGGCCGCTACATGGACTACCTGCCCACGGCCCGCTTCGTGCCCGTCTACTGGACCCGGGCCGTGGACCTCGAGAGCGGCATCACCGAGCACCGCATCGAGCTGCTCACCGACAGCGGGGCCGGGGCCTGGGCCCGCAAGCTGGAGTGGGACCGGATGGAGGTCGACGAGCCCGCCCGCTTAGCCGCCCTCCAGAACTGCTCCGCCTGCTGCAGCGCCAGCTGCGGCGACGCCCTCCCCGCCGGCTCCGACCCGGCCGTCTGCGCCAACGCGACGGCCATGGCCGCGTGCCCGGCCTGCGAGTGCTTCAGCCCGGAGGTGGTCGCCTCGGCCGTGTGGCAGTCGACGGCCGCCTCGGACGCGTACTTCTTCGCGGGCCTCAACCTGGCCGACGGCTACTACCGGGTCCGGCTGACCAGCACCAACCCCTTGCTGCAGAGCACCACCATCCTGGCCGCCTGGCCGGTGCTGGTCGACACGACCCCGCCCACCAACGGCACCGTCCACCTGCTGCCCCTGGGGGCCCTCTCCGGAGGCCGAGACCTACGACCCCCTGCAGCCAACCTGACCATGTGGGTGCGCCAGCCGGCCGCCCTCCTCAAGTGGACGTCTGTACTCCCCCCTCCCCCCCGCCCCCCCCGGGCAGGGCACCTGCCCCCTCCTGTGCCCCCCGTGGTGCCTCTGTTTCTGTTCTGACTCCATCCCATACCCCCTCCAACCCGCCCTCGGCGCAGCGGCGTGGGCGACCCCGAGTCTGGCCTGGCCACGGTCGAGATCGGCCTGCACGAGGTGTCCCGTGAGCGGTGGGGCGAGCAGCTGGAGGAGGCCAAGTCCTGGAACGCCTCCTCCTTCCAGCCCACCGCCTGGAACTACACCCGGCTGGGCCCCGTCTTTCTCCGCTACCACGGCGGTGACCGCCCCTTGTGGGCGCGAGCCGACCCATGGACCACTTGGGGCGTTCCTTCTTGCGAGCTTGTCTCGCGGGGAGGGCGGACCGGGAGGGGTATGTTACCCGCGGGCTTCGGCCCGATAACGGACTCGGCGTAAGCCGGGAAGTATCACACACACACACACACACACACACACACACACGGGCCCCGTCGGGTGGACCTACCTCGAGGACATCTCCGCCCACGCCCTCTCGGGCTCCTGCTACATCTGGGTCCTGCGGGCCATCAACAACGCCGAGATGAGCAGCCTCTCCACCTCCCCGGTCCGCGCACCCCTGCGCCCCCGCGCCTCCCCTCCCCCCCACGGGGCCCGCCGAATGGGCTTCCCTGGTGTTGACCCATCTCCTCACCTCCTCTCTCCGTCCTGCTGCTCTTGTGCCCTGGGGCGCAGGTGTGGTGCGTGGACTACACCAACCCGATCGTGGAGATGGTCACCCCCGACCAGGGCGTGCCCACCGTCTGGCAGACCAACGCCACCGGGTGCGCGGTCGCCCTGACCGTGCGGGCCCCCTACTCGGGCCTGGCCTTCGTGCGGGTGGGCCTGGGCACCAACCCCGGCCTGGCCGACGTGGCCCCGCTGGACCTGGTGGGCGACCTGTCGGCCGACCTGCGCCAGCCCACCCTGGCGGTCGCCCAGCCCGAGCAGACGTTCCTCTTCGAGATGACCCCCGGCACGCCCTACTACCCCGTGGTCCTGGCCCAGTCCTGGGCCGGGGCGACCACCCTGACCGTGGGCTCGCCCTTTGTCGCCGACCTGACCGTCCCCTCGGCGGCCACCTTCCCCGCGAGTCGGGCATGCTCTGGGCCGAGGCCGGCATCTGCGCCGTGGCCTCGGCCGAGCAGCCCGGTGAGGCGGACCCCCTCACGGGCGACCTGCTGGCCGCCCGGCGCCTGGGCCTGGCCGCTCAGCCCGCGGGCGCGTGGAGCCCCGAGCTGACGGGCGGCTGGCGGATGGTGTGGAACAGCACCTCCGACGCGAGCGCCCTGCAGTACGCCGCCAGCTGGACCGACGTGCCCATGAGCGCCCTGCAGGCCGTCTACCTGCACGTCCGCTGCACCAACCGGGCCGGGCTGCGCTCCGTCGCGGTGGCCGCCGTCCGGGTGGACGCGACCGCCCCCGAGCTGGTCGAGGCCGAGTGCGGCTTCGGGCCGACCCCTGCCCGGGCCATCCAGTGCGCGGCCGACCTGGGGGCCAACGACGGGTGCGACGACCACGGATGGGGCGCCGACATCCTCCCTTCCACTTCGTCATCGCCTTCCGTCTCACCATCCTCTACCGCAGGAGTGTCCGCCACTTCAAATCCCTCATCAGATCGGTTCAGCAAGCTCCAGCCTCGCTCTGGAACAAGCTCCAACGGCCCTGGCCCACCCACTGGAACTGCTCCGACCCCGAGTCGGGCCTCGACCGGGTCACCCTGACCGCCTGGTACGGCCCCGAGGGCAACCGGACGGTCGTGGGCAGCGACACCCAGGGCCTGGCCATGAGCGCCGTCCTGGGGGACCTCATCCCGGCCGTCCGGCGGGCCGACGGGACCCTCCACGCCCAGGTGGAGTGCGCCAACCCCACCGGGCTCAGCACCCGGGGCCCCGTCATGGACCTGGTGGTCGACAGCCAGCCGGCCCCCGTCCTCGAGCTGCAGTGGCGCGACGCGGACCTGGTGGCCGCCGCCCACGCGGCCGGGTCGCCCGTCGCGGCCCAGCAGAACCTGACCCACCTCTGCTTCACGGCCACCTTCTCCCGGACCACGGGCTGCCCGCCCCTGGCCGCCGACAGCCTCTGGTACCTGGGCACGGCCCCCCTGGCCCAGGACCTGCTCGCGGCCCAGCCCTTCCCCGACCGGTGGCTCCTCCAGGCCTTCGCCGGCCAGCGGCCCGTCCACTGCCTGACCATCCCCGAGGCTGCCCTGCAGCAGGGCGTGGCCCGGTTCTACCTGACCGCCCGGGTGGCCCGCGGACGTCCCTTCGGGCCCCTCACGGCCGCCTCGCTGGCCCTGACGGTCGACCGGACCCCCGTCGTCATCGCCGCCGCCCCGGACGCGCGCCTGCTGAGCAGCGGGTCGGCCAGCGTCTCGGTGCTGTTCGTGGTGCCCCGCTGGAGGACCCCGAGAGCAGCCTGGCCTCGTCGGTGCAGCTCAGCCTGGGCACCCAGCCCGGCCTGGCGGACGTGGTCGAGTGGACCGAGGTCCTGGCCGCCGTCGAGGCGGGCTCGCGCATCGTCGAGCTGCCCGTCGCGCTGACCCTGTTCGACGCCCGGGCCGACGGGGCCCTGGACTTCTACCCGGCCATCCGGGTGCGCAACAGCGCCGGCCTGACCAGCGCCCGCAACGACTCCGAGCCCCGCCAGCTGCGCGCCCGCCGGGCCGGGCTGGTCTTCGAGGGCACCGACGAGCGCCGGGCCGGGCTGGCCTACCAGGCCTCCACCGAGCAGCTCTTCGCGGGCTGGGCGGGCTTCCAGAACAACCAGTGGGCCGTCGACTACTACCAGGTGGCCCTGGGCACGGCGGCCGGCCTGGACGATGTCGTGGCCTGGTTCAACTACAGCCGCGCCGACACGGTGACCTTCAGCGGGCTCAGCCTGGCCCACGGGGGCCGGTACCACGCCTCGGTGCGGGCCGTCTTTGCCGACCCGGCCCAGACGGTCCTCGAGGCCAGCGGGGCGGGCATCCTGGTGGACACCACCCCGCCCGTCCTGGCCAACTACACCTACACCTACCCGGCCGCCCTGAGCACCCGCCGCCTGACGGGCGTCACGGTGGTGGCCTCGGACCCCGAGTGCGTCACCCAGAGCTGCACCACCACCACCCGGTGCGCCGTCGAGCTGGTCGCCTCGAACAGCACTCAGTGCGATGGCGATGCGGACCCGGAGTGGGACGGCACCAACAGCACAGCCCTCCTCCTGTGCGCCAACGAGACCGCCAGCTGCCTGACCAACGGCACCGACTGCCTCAACGCCACCCTCTGCGCTAACCTGACCGCCACCGCCACCGCCACCGCAGCCTCCTGCGCCAATGTCACCACCTGGGTCAACGTGACCGTCTGCCGGCCCCAGACCACCTGCGGGGCCCCCCAGCAGGTCGACCTGACCCTGCACTGGGCCCTGGGCGCCCAGCCCGGCCAGACCAACGTCATGGCCCTGCAGCCGCTGGGGCCCGTGTCGCCCCTGCTCGACCTGCCCGACGAGGGTGTCCCGCTGTACCCGACCTTCTGCGCCCGCAACGGGGCCGGCCTGACCAGCTGCGTGAGCCCGACGGCCCCCATCTGGTTCGACCCGTTGCCCCCGGCCGAGGGCCGGGTGGTGGTGGTCCGCTCGGCCACGGCCTGGTTCAGGGGGCCCCCGTGCGCCTGGTTCTGCTGGGCCTGGCCGACCCCGACAGCAAGCTGGTCCGGCTGACGGTCGCCATGGGCACCCAGCCCGGCCTGGACGACCTGCTGGCCGCGGCCCCGGTCGACCCGGCCCACGCCGTGGCGTCCCTGGAGGACGCCCGGCAGCCCCTGCTGCTGCAGCCCAACCTGGGCGCCCTCCCCGCGGTCGCCTCGTGCTACGTCACGGTCGAGGCCACCAACGGGGTGGGCCTCAGCCGCACCGTCGAGAGCGGGCCCCTGCTGGTGCTGCCCGCCACCCTGGGCGCCACCGCCCAGCCGCGCGGCCTGACCCTGACCCTGTCGGCGGCCCCGGGCCCCCTCGAGCCCCTGCTGCTGGCCGAGGCGAGCACCCCCTGCGCCCAGTGCCAGTACCGGGTGGTGCTGCTCGTGCTGAACGCCTCCCAGCCGACCGTCCTCTTCGACGGCCTCCAGCCCGCCTTCGCCCGCGCCAACGGCACCACTCTCGCCGCCAACACGGCCACCCGCATTCCCGTGGCGGGCCTGCTGGCCGACGGCCAACGGTACGCCGCTCGGGTGCGGCTGCTGGACGCCAGCGGCCGGGCGGGTGCGGCCGTCGACACGGTCGCGACCCCGCTGCTCCTCGACCTGAGCGCCCCCGTCTGCAGCCTCTTCACGGTGGGCCTCGAGGGCTTCCTGCCCGGCGCCCGCTACATCGGCAGCGCGGCGGCCGTGTCGGTGCGCATCGAGGCGGCCGACCCCCACTCGGGCGTGGCCAAGGTGGCCCTGGCCCTGGGCTCGACCGACGGCGACACGGACCTGCTCCCCTGGCGCGACCTGAGCGCCGCCACCTCGCTGGCGGCCCTGCCGGCCCCCCAGTACGCGGCCTCGGCGAGCGTGGCGGCCGCCCTGAGCCACCAGCAGATCGTCTGGCCGATGGTGGTCATCACCAACGGCAAGGGGCTGACCACCCTGGTGCGGGCGGGCCCCCATCTGGTCGACCTGACCCCGCCCAAGGCCGCCCGCATCGGGGAGCTCCGCGCCACGCCCCGCAACCTGACGGGCTCGGTGGAGGTGATGCCCGACCCCGAGTCCCGGGTGGCCCTGGTCGAGGTGGCCATCGCGACGGCCCCCTCGGGCGAGCCCCCCGTGCTGGGCTGGCAGGAGGTGGCCCGCAACCCGTCCCTGGCCCCGGCCGCCCGCACCATTCCCTTCGCCCTGCAAGCGGCCCTGGTGCCGGGCCGGGCCCGCTACTACCTGTTCGTCCGCGAGACCAACGGGGCCGGGCTGCGCTCGGTGGCCTCGGCCGGCCCGCTCAAGGTCGACGCGACGGCCGTGCCCCCGTGGCCCCCGCCAGCCCCCAGCCCGTCTGGTTCGGAGCCCAGCCCGCAGGCGGAATGCAGTGCGCCGGGCTGCTGGCCTGGAACCCGCGCATACTGGGGCCCGTGCTGGTCAACTGGCTGCCCTGCGATGACGCCGAGTCGGACGTCGCCGGCTACGAGGTGTCCCTGGGCAGCCAGACCGCGGCCGCCCTGTACGCCCCCTGGACGGCCGCCTCGGCGACCACCTCGGCCGTGCTGACCGAGGTCTACTTCAGCGACACCCAGAGCATCCCCGGGGCCCTGTGGGCCTGGGTCCGCTGCACCAACGGGGTCGGCCTGCAGACCGTCTACCGGTCGGCGGCGGGCAGCTGGGTGCGGCCCGTGGACCGCGAGAGCCGCCTGACCACCCGGGCGGGGGCCCTGGTGGCCTCCTTCAGCCCGGCCAACCGGACGGTGCAGGTGCAGGTGCCCCCCTTCGAGACGCCCTGCCCGCCCCTGGCCAGCAACGCCACCCTGTGCCTGTCGCCCGACCCGGAGTGCCAGCTGGCCTCGCCGGCCCTCTGCCAGACGGTGCAGCTTCTCACCACCACCACCACCACCGACGGCGCCGCCACGGCCGTGCGGGGCTTCGGCCTCGAGGTGCCTGTCAGCCCGGCCGCCACGGGCAACCGGCACATCTGCCTGCAGGTGCCCACCCTGGGCGGCCCCTCGGTGACCCTGCGCACGGCCGACCCGCTGGCCCTCTTCACCAGCCCGCCCCAGGTGGGCCTCGTGGTGGGCGCCCAGGCCGCGTACAGCAACCTGACCGACCTCAGCTGCCGGCTGGCCTGGCGGTGGGGCGGCTTCGGCGACGAGGGGGCCCTGGGGATCGAGGCCTACCTGTTCAAGACCGGGGCCGGCTCGAGCGATCTGTTCAACGGCACCCTGGCCCTCGGCGATGGGGCCGCTGCGGTGCCCGCCCTCGAGACGGACGGCACCCGGGGCTGGTCGGTGGTGCTGGCCAACGTCACCACGGCCACGGCCCTCTACGTGACCGTCACGGCCGTGGCCCCGGCGGGCACGGCCTCGTACGCCCACCCGGCGGGGGTCTTCTGCATGCTGCCCCCGGCCCGGCCCTACTTCTACATCGGCGGCCTGACGGGCACCGACTCCATCCAGGCCACCAACGCCTCGGCCGCCAACGCCACCGCCGCCAACAGCACCGCCCCCGCCGCCGAGGGCCAGACGGCCGCCCTCAGCGTCACCTCGAACAACGCCACCTTCTACACGGCCGACCTGGCCGCCCCCACGACCGTCCTCCGGTACGCGCCCGTCACCTTCCGCGGGGCGAACCTGCTCTCGGCCCCGCGGGAGGCCCTGGAGGACCTGCAGGCCCGGGCCATCGAGGCCCACCGCTACCTGTCCCACTTCGAGCTGCACATCGTCCAGGAGGTCCGCCCCCGCCTCCGTCCCTCGCCCTTCCCCTTCCCCTGTCCGGCTGTTTGCTCACGCCCACCCGCCCCTGCCCCCCCACAGCAACCTGACCCACGCGGCGCCCGTGGAGCTGCTGGCCTGGTCGCGGGTGGCCTCGGCCCAGCTGGGCGAGCCGGGCACCATGGCCTACGCCCTGGCCGCGCAGGCCTCCCCGTTCCCGCTCAAGTTCTCCTGGACCCGTGTGTGTGTGTGTGTGTGATACTTCCCGGCTTGCGCCGAGTCCGGAATCGGGCCGAAGCCCGCGGGTGACATGATCCCCGGGCCGCCTTCCCGCAGGACAAGTCCTGCAGAAGAGCACCCAGGGAGTTCATGGGTCGGCTACCGTCCCTCCAGGGGCGGTCTCCGCCGACTTCCGGACTACAGCTCTTCTTTCATTCCTGCCTCAAATTTTTCGCACTTCTTCCTTTGCTGAATCGCTATGAGCATCGTTTTCCTGATTCCTGCCAGCTCGCTTCCCACCTCCTTTTGAGTGTCTTCATCCACAATTCCCATTTCCAGTCTACATGCATTCGCGTATTCCATCTTAACACCGCACTTCGCTCTCAACCTCCTCATCACCTTCGTCACCACCGCCTCCGATATCCCCCTCCAGTTGTAAAGCGCTTCCCCATCTCTCGGGCGGCCCTCATGGTTTACCTGCACCATGCAACTCCCGGCCTCCTTCCTCAACATCGCCTCCAAAGCCCACAACGGGCTGGGTCCATCAGAATCTCTCCCTAGCCCGCCCATTCTCAAACATCAGAATCCCCACATCAAACCGCGCCTTCCCACCACTTTCCTCCCGGTGCGCCAGAAACTCGGCTCCCAAAGGCAAAACCACCCTCCTGGATGATGAAAGCTCACGCATCTGAATGTCCCCTTGATCGCCAAGCTCACACCGTGCTTCGGCTCACTCCCGGCTGGATTCTGTTCGCTTTCCCTTCCCGTACGGCACAATAACAATGCATCTAAACGCTCTTTCCTCCTCTACCAATCGGGCTCTCCGCCCACTCTCCAATTGCTCGGAAAAACCGATCCATCTCCTCCTGGGGTTATATTCCGGATTCGCATAAATCAACAAGTCCCGATTCTCCTTAAATAGCCCGTACCCATCCACCGAACCTCCCAGGAACCAGTCTTCCTTACTCGGCGTTCTATACTCTGGAAACTGAGATCCGCATTCCCTGGGTGCGAAAACGCCATCACCGTTAGGCTTCCCGCCTGCCTCAGCAACGAAGATATAGTGTGGGAGTCGTCCATTGGTTCCTCAGCGTACTCATATGCCGTCCGCCCCTCCTTTACTGTCGTGCTTTCCCTTCCTCATATCGGTCACACATCTCAGCCACCTCTGTCGAGAACCTTTCCCAAAACTGTCCCATGTTCTCGCCCGAAACCATCTCCCCGGGACCTCTCCATCAATTGCCATAGCCTCACCTTCGTGATCTGCCTGCCCCTTATCTTCACACTCGCCCATCGGCTCCACCCACTTCTCCTCGAGCAACTGGTCCGGGTCTTCAGCTCCTCCGCCTTGTCCAACCACTCAATTAGCTTCACTGCATCCGCCCCTTTCCATCTCACACATCCCGCCATCCCTGGGCACTCAAACGCCAAGTGGTTCATGGTCCCTCACCCCACCAACACTTCCATCCCTCCCCGTTGATGTAGAACCAGTTGGCCGTGATATACCGCTGCAGGTTGTCATCGCCAGCCTGACATCCACACCCGTTTGCGTTGATCCTCCGTTGCGACTCTTAAATCAACACAATCTCGTTTTTCTTTTTGCGAGCCGCCTCACATTCGACTTTTCCTCCCCATTCCTTCATCCTCTCCCAAGTCTGTCTCCACCTCCTTCCCGTCACTTCTCCGCACCAGCTTGAATCCCCATCCTTTCTCTTCGGGCACCACGCTCGGCTCCATCTTTATGCTCCGTCCCGCAATCTTGTCTGCCAATCTGTTCCCTCCGCATCCAGCGACGCACTAGTTCCTGATGTCCCTTAACCCAGACCAGTCGTATCTCTCCGATGCTCCTTCACAATCCGCTGCCTCCGCAGCAGTCCCCCGCCTTCGATTCTATCAGATCGTTGGTTTCCACCAACCCTTTATCAGTCCCTCAACCCACCTTGCCCTTTACTGTCCATTCTCCTTCACATTTCGCATCCTGTCCAATCGGGCCTCCAGAATAGCCTCCAACTCCGCTTCATTGTTAGTCTGCCCCGACCAGGCCACCCTCCCCACTCGCCAGCGCCCCATTTTTAATCTCTCAATCACCGCGAACGCCGCCCGTCTTTCCTTCCGGCTTCTTTGCTCCCATCAGTATAAAACAACCTCCATTCCGCCTAAAACCACCACTCTTACTTCCCTCATCACACTCCGCCATCGCTCCTCCGCCTTTTCCTGAATACCTCGTCCCACTCACCAGCCCTCGCCCTCCCCATCTTGCCCCCCTCCCTCCACCTGCCCTTCGCCCTCCTCTTCTTCTCGCTCGCCTCAATCTGCATCCGACCCTCTCCCCCCATCTTCTCGCTCCTTCCTTCCACTCTCCCTTTCCCACCCATCTCCCTCCCCATGTTTCCTCCACGTTTCACCACTGCCACCTTCCCCCGACGCACTGCAACTGCCTCTTGACTCTTGGTTGCTTCCCCCCGACCCCCAACCCCCACGACTCCCCTCACCTCCTTCCTTCCCATATCTGCATTGCCTTCTCCTTTTCCTTCTCCACTCTCCGCCTTTTCCGCCCCTCCTCCGCCGACTCTCCTCCCAGATCCGCCTCGCCAGTTAGATGGTCCGGACTCACCCCTGTTACCATACAGACACACCCGCTTTTGATCGTCTCCACATGCATCACCTTTCAATGAAATCTTCCCCCTATGATGAGGTCCGCCACTCCAGATCTTCCTTTTCATGAGGGTCTGTCTTC
>JAPMOS010000097.1:135000-147437 GCA_027972325.1 Paratrimastix pyriformis | reverse complement strand
ACCACCACCACTACTCACCACTCACCTACCACTCACTACCACCCACCACCACCACCACCACCACCACCACCACTCACCACTCACCACCCACCACCACCACCACCACCACCACCACCACCTCACCTCACCACCCACCACCTCACCACCTGGCCACCACCCACCACCACCACCTCACCACTCACCACCACCCACCACCACCACCACCCACCTCACCACCACCACCACCACCACCACCACCACCACCCACCACCACCACCCACCCACCACCCAATGCACACCCCACCCACCACCACCACCCACCACCACCACCACCACCCACCACCACCACCCACCACCACCCACCACCACCACCACCACCCACCACCACCACCCACCACCACCCAACCAATCACCACCACCACCACCACCACCACCACCACCACCACCACCACCACCACCACCCACCCACCCACCACCACCACCACCCACCACCACCACCACCACCACCACCACCCACCACCACCACCACCCACCACCACCACCACCACCACTACCACCACACCTAACCACCTACCACCACCACCACCCACCACCACCTACCACTACCACTCACCACCACCACTCACCACCCACCACCTATTACCACCTCACCACCACCACCTGGCACCACCACCACCACCACCACCACCCACCACCCATTTCACCACCACCACCACACCCACCACCACTCACCTCACCACCACTCACCCACCCCACCAATCCACCACCACCCCAACCACCACCACCACCACCAACCACCACCACCACCTCACCACCACCACCACCCACCAACCACCACCACCCCACCACCACCACCACCACCACCACCACCACCACCACCACCACCACCCACCAACCACCACCACCACCACCCTACCACCCACCACCACCACACCACCACCACCACCACCCACCCACCCACCACCACCACCACCACCACCACCACCACCACCCACCACCCACCAATCCACCACCACCACCACCACCACCACCACCACACCACCACCACCCACCACCCACCACCACCACCCACCACCACCACCACCACCACCACCACCACCACCACCACCACCACGATGATGATGATGATGATGATGATGATGATGATGATGATGATGATGATGATGATGATGATGATGATGATGATGATGATGATGATGATGATCATAGAATGCCGACGGACCACGCGCGCGGTGGAGGCCTTGTGTTTGGGGTCGGCCCCCGCAGCCTCGGCCCCACAGAAGGCCTCCCAGAGCAGTCGGAACAGCGACCTGCGGACGGACGGCTGCGGGGTGGCCGGGGCGCTGGCCGCGGCTGCAGGGCCGCCGTCAAGACCCGGTGCTGCATCTGCCGGGCGGTGGTGGTGGTGGTGGGCCATGATGACAAGGATGTGTGTGAGGAGTCGGGTTTGATCCGGGGAAGTGAGAGCGAACATCGTGTGCGAGTGTGTCTGTGTGTGGAGGAGCAAAGGGGCTGACTGATCAATCGGACGGGAAGGTGCCGCCGCCAATGGCCGGTGGCGAACAAGAAAGTCACAAAATGATGTGTGGCGGGCTCGATGAGGGCGGATCCCAAAAGGGAAGTGATGGATTCGGGGGTGCGGAGCACCACAGGGGTCACAAAAACCCGGAATGATTTATGAGGGGTCTCGGCCCCCCAAAAAAATATGGGATGACGGCAAAAAAATTATGGGATGACGGCAAAAAAAAACTGGGGGATGACGGCCAAAAAAATATGGGATGACGGAAAAAAAATATTCACAATTTCAGCGGCATATCATGCCAGGCAGGAGCGCAGCGCACTGACGGACCGGGAGCAAGGTTGGCTGCCTCGGCGGCTGCCTCGATGGCCTCCGTGAGGACTTCCTGGATGGCCTCGTGCAGGGCCGTGCGCAGGGGACCCGGGATGGACGCCAGGACGGCTGCCGCTGGGTGGGCCCGCACCTGGTGTGAGAAGAGAGTGAGGGATGGCTTGTGAATGTCTCTTCATTTCATGTCAGTTGGTCATCCAGCCCGCCACGCCAGGCCGCCAGCCGGTGGCAGAGAAATATGGGAAGAGTCCTCTTCGGGTGGGGAGGGTGTGCGGACCCGGGACAAGTGGGGCTGCTCTGTGCCAGCCCGAGGCACAGTGCTTGGCTGAGCACGGCCACCGATCGCTCCAACAGCCGCGCCTGCTCACGCGCTTCCTGGAGCGAGGCCTCCGTGGCCGCATCCAGGGCCTGCGACCGTGCGCGAGTGGAGTATGTGGAAGGGGAGAGGCGAATATGTGAGCGGGAAGAACCCGGAAAAATTATGGGATTTCTCCCATAATTTTTTTATTGTGGTCTACCACACAAAAGATTGTCCTGTGCAGCGGGCCTCCGTCGCCGCGTCCCGGGCCTGCGTGCGAGCGAGTGTGGAGAGGAACAATTCTTGACTGGCACTGTCCGCATCAATGAAATCCCATTCCGATTCCGGTGCCCGAAAAATTTGAAGCGGCCTGGAAAAACAAAGACCTGCTCCTCGGCTGTTTCTTCTTCTTCTTGCGGCCGCCCGCAACCATTTTTGTGGGCGGGAAGCCCCCGGAAAAATTATGGGAGACCCAAAAAAAAATAATCAGACAAAAAAAAAATGCGATCCCCATAATTTTTCCATGCCCCTCACCACCAGATAAAACCCCTCGCCGACCTGCTGCTCTTGCTCGGCACGGCTGAGCTTCGGCTGCTTCTTCTTCTTCTTGCGGCCGCCCGTCTGTGCTGCCTCCGCCGCAGCCGCAGCCGCAGCCTCGGCCTCTTCAATATGCTTGGCCTTCTGCCTGCGAATCCAGCGAGCCGTCGAGGCGGACAGCCGGGCCAGGCAGGCGACCAGCGGGCTGGGCAGGCGCAGGGGCAGGAGGGCAAGCAGCAGGGTGATGTCCACATCCAGCAGCGCGCCGTAGTCAATCCTGGTCGAGCGGGTGGAAACCAGAAATGGTGTCAATCAGTCAGTCTCGGGACTCGTCGTGTGAGGCTCTAAGGAGCCGGAAATCGCCAAAAAAAGGGTTTTGTCAAATGATTCACACGGGACGCACGAGATGACGGGCAGGTCTCCAAAAAAGTATCGAGCGGCCACTTGGTCTAGGGGCATGATTCTTGCTTAGGGTGCAAGAGGTCGCGAGTTCGATTCTCGCAGTGGCCCGAATTTTTCACATTTTTCCTTTGTTCATTGTTTCTGCAGACCCGGAGCAGAATAGGTCGACACCAGCCAGGAAGGGCCGGCCCGCCGTGCAGAGCTGCACCAGAGCCTCGGCCTCTGCCTCCTTGAGCTGGTGATGCTTCGGGTGCTGCACGGAAAACCAGCCCAAAAAAATGCCAATGGGTCATACCGACGACACACATCGAACACAGATGGACACAGATGGACACAGATGGACACAGATGGACACAGATGGACACAGATGGACACAGATGGACACAGATGGACACAGATGGACACAGATGGACACAGATGGACACAGATGGACACAGATGGACACAGATGGACACAGATGGACACAGATGGACACAGATGGACACAGATGGACACAGATGGACACAGATGGACACAGATGGACACAGATGGACACAGATGGACACAGATGGACACATAACGACATATAACGACACAGAACGACACATAACGACACATAACGACACATATCGACACATATCGACACATAACGACACATATCGACACATAACGACACATATCGACACATATCGACACATAACGACACATAACGACACATATCGACACATAACGACACATAACGACACATAACGACACATAACGACACATAACGACACATATCGACACATAACGACACATATCGACACATAACGACACATAACGACACATATCGACACATAACGACACATAACGACACATAACGACACATATCGACACATAACGACACATAACGACACATAACGACACATAACGACACATAACGACACATATCGACACATATCGACACATAACGACACATATCGACACATAACGACACATAACGACACATATCGACACATATCGACACATAACGACACATATCGACACATATCGACACATATCGACACATATCGACACATAACGACACATAACGACACATATCGACACATATCGACACATATCGACACATATCGACACATATCGACACATAACGACACATATCGACACATATCGACACATATCGACACATATCGACACATATCGACACATATCGACACATATCGACACATATCGACATATCGACACACACAACGGGCCAGACGCACACAACCACGCCATCCCACCCAAGACAAGGCAGCCGGACCTTCTTCTAATCGAGACACATATCGATACATATCGACACACACCATCCCACCCCCAACACAAGGCAAGGCAGGCGGACCTTCTTTTTGGCGGGGGCTGCGAGAGCAGGCGCGGCCTGTGGCCGCCATCCATAATACGAGCCATATCCACCGTACCCGCCACTGTCATACCCGTAGGCCGTGCCGTAACCCCCGTAATAGCCTGAGCTGGACCCATACCCAGTGCCGTAGCCATAGCCATAGCCGGAACCGGACCATGCCGAGTCCGAGCTGAGGGGAAAAATGAGAGGCGAAAAAAAAAAAGAAGAAGAAGAAAATAATACTTGGCTGAGGCGGGTTTCGATCTCGGTGCCTTGCGCGCATGCGTGTCAACCTCAACTTCAACATCAACATGAACACCAACATCAACATCAACATCAACATCAACATCAACATCAACATCAACATCAACATCAACATCAACATCAACAGCAACATCAACATCAACATCAACATCATCAACAACATCAACATCAACATGAACACCAACATCAACATCAACATCAACATCAACATGAACATCAACATCAACATCAACATCAACATCAACATCAACATCAACATCAACATCAACATCAACATCAACATCAACATCAACATCAACATCAACATCAACATCAACATCAACATCAACATCAACATCAACATCAACATCAACATCAACATCAACATCAACATCAACATCAACATCAACATCAACATCAACATCAACATCAACATCAACATCAACACCAACATCAACATGAACACCAACACCAACATCAACATCAACATCAACATCAACATCACCATCAACATCAACATCAACATCAACATCAACATCAACATCAACATCAACACCAACATCAACATCAACATCAACGGGGGGGGGTGGTTGGCGTGCGTGGGTGTGCTTGCGGAGTTTGTCGGACACCGCTTGATCATGCCATAGCATTTCTTGCGGTGTTCTTCCACTCTCTTCAACATCAACAGCATCAACATCAACAGCATCAACATCAACAGCATCAACAACATCAACAACACCCTCAACAACATCAACATCCACCACATCAACTCAACAACAACAACAACATCATCAACATCAACATCAACATCAACATCAACATCAACATCAACATCAACATCAACATCAACATCAACATCAACATCATCATCATCATCATCATCCAGTCATCATCATCATCATCATCATCATCATCATCATCATCATCATCATCATCATCATCATCATCATCATCATCATCATCATCATCATCATCATCATCATCAACAGACCTCCACGTGGTTGCCTGGGCGGGGGCGGCGGCGGGTTTGGGCGGGGGCGTGTCGCCATGCGCAAAGCGGAACGCCAGGGCACCGAAGAGTGTCCCCCAGGCCGTGGCCACCTGATCTGCGGTCAGCTGTTTGACCCACTGCGCACACACACAGCGGTCGTCGTCCCATATCCAAGAGGGGATGAGTGGGTGCGAGAGACGAATTTTGGAGGTGTGAACGTATATGTATCTGTCTTGTGTCTGTGTCGGATCCCTTTGTGTGCGTATGGAACGCATCAACCGGCCAGAAAGGGTGGTTGCTTGATGTGTGCAACGCGCAGGCGGGAGTCACGATTCTCTTCGCCTGTCTCCTCGCAGATACCCACCATGTCACTCTCTTGACGGGGAGTGGTCGCACGTGGGGGGAGGAGAGACGGACATTGTGCGGGAAGATCGCCGCCAGCAGGGCCAGGTCTGGGCACAGCAGCACCAGGGCCCGCAGGACAGGCATTCGGGTGGGTCCCACCTCGACCGCCTGCACACAGAGAGGGGGAGGCGGATGATCATCGATTTGGGGAGAGCAGGCGAATGGATTTATTATGGGATCCCCCAAAAAATGGATGATCGTCTATTTGGGGAGAACAGGCGGATGGATTTATTATGGGATCCCCCAAAAAATGGATGATCGTCTATTTGGGGAGAACAGGCGGATGGATTTATTATGGGATCCCCCAAAAAATGGATGATCGTCTATTTGGGGAGAACAGGCGGATGAGGATGATGAGATGATGACAACGAAAATTTCATCTCTCGATCGCCTGCCACCCAGTTTTCCGCAGACGGTTTCACTCTCGCGGCGGTCCCGACAGCCGTCCACAGCCGCGGGTCCCGCGACCCCAGGGGCGGCAGCAGGAGGGGTCGGTATCTCTCCGACATTTTTTTTTTTGTGCAGTCCCATAATTTTTTGGGGGGAAGCCGAACCCATATACGTATGCAGAGCGCACGGACGGAGAGCACAACACGAAGGCGGCACCGCAGACAGTTTCGCTCGAGGCTGTCCCGGCAGCCGTCGCCGCCCCAGCCGCGGGTCCCGTGACCACCCCAGGGGCGGCAGCAGCAGCAGGCTGGGAGGCCGCAGGCCCCAGCGGGTCAAAGAACAGCATCGGGAAGGTGTGCCGTTTCTCGGCAGGGGGCGGGGCGGCAGAGGTGGTTGTCGCGGCAGAGGCGGCGACGAAGGGGAATGGGAAGGGACACGCGGTGTGCTGGGCCCATTCCAACGCCCAGCCAAAGCCATGCTCGGAAGCCACCGCCGACATCTGGGTGTGGTGGTGGTGTACGGAGACGGAAAGGGGATGTTAGTGCAAAGAAAAATCGAGGCCATTGATGAAGGTCCCTGCTGGTTCGAAATATTATGGGATGGGCGTCCCATAATTTCCCCCCACCACCCCCAGGGGGTGCTGCGGTCCGGGGGAAAAAACAGAATTGATCCTTTTAAGAGACCCTGATGACCGAAGGGAAGATTCAATTTGGTGGATCTCAAGGGCACCAATTTCATGTGTGACCGTACGACGCTGAGGGCACATTTGGGGGGCTTCCAATTGAGGCAAGCGAGTTACAAGGATGCGAGTGCGGGATTGGTTTGAACCTGCCCGGACACTGAAAAAAATAATGGGATGGTGAAAAAAAAAATAAAATTCATGAGGACCACACCGCATCACACACCGCATCATCATCACACCGCTTCCCACTTTGCAAGCCCCATACGCAAGCAGGCGGCAGCGAACAAGGGTCAGTCAAACGCACAAACACCCAACCACCCACATGACACACAACAACAACAAGAACACCCACAACACACACACAACGCAGACCTCAGTCTTGGGGGCAGCCGCGCCTCCCGCCGGCGTGGCACTGACAGCAGCAGCAGCAGCGCTCGCGTCCTGGCCCAGCCGCAGCGGGAACTCAACATCCATCAGACTGGTGGCGGCGGCCCCGGGGTGTGTCAACTGGAGCAGCGGCAGCAGCGGCAGGAAGGCATGCGATTTGAGGCGGTGGGTCTGCTTGGCCAGGGCGAGAAGGTTCTCTTGAAGGAGAAGGCATTCCTCGGCCGTCTGGGGGGTTTGAGAAAACGGGTGGTGTGAAAATGGGTGGTGTGAAAACAGATGAAAACGGGTGCGAAAACGAGTGTGGAAATTGGGTAAAAACGGGTGCGAACGGGTAGAATGTGTGGAGTGTATGCAGTGTGCGAGTTGAGGCGGGTCTGCTTGGCCAGTGCGAGAAGGTTCTCCTGGCACAGCAGGCATTCCTCGGGCGCCTGGGAGGGACGACACATTGACATGTGTGAAAACGGGGTCTGAAAACCGGTGGGCTGGTAGAAATTGGAGGCCCCCTCAAAAGGTTGCCGCCCACCCGAAAAAAATATGGGATCCATCCCATAATTTTCCGGCCGACCCGCCCACCCCAAAAACCC
This sequence comes from Paratrimastix pyriformis, assembly GCA_027972325.1. Classification (NCBI taxonomy): domain Eukaryota; phylum Preaxostyla; family Paratrimastigidae; genus Paratrimastix; species Paratrimastix pyriformis. Next base: position 139,351 of record JAPMOS010000097.1, on the reverse strand, counting down.
CCACCAACCGGACGGACCTTTGCAGTCTGCATCCAAGCAGCCACCTCGTGGCCCACCTCGCCCACCGCGAGGCACCATTGTGAGACGGCCGCCTCGAGGTCAGCCGACAGACTGGCTGAGCTGGTGGCGAGCCAGTCCAGGGCGCGCGGGGTCACGGCGAAGAGCAGGCAGGTGCGCAGCCAGGCGCGCTGACGCTGCGGTTGGTGAGTGTATGAGTGTCGAATAAAGAAGGAACGAAGTAACGGTGAGTGTATGTGTGTGTGTCAAAAGAAGGAAGAAAAATGGGACGAGTGTCTGTGGGACTGATCAATCGGACAGGAAGGGTCTCCAATGATGCACAGCTTGAGCGAACTTGGGGGGTCGGTGTGGCGAACAAGCATCACACAAAATGAGGACGCAGTGGCGAGTGTGTGGACAGACACACAGGCAGGTGCGTAACCAGGCGCGCTGCCGCTGCGTTTGGTAGATGGGGAGATGTGGAATGGTGTCGTGACACACACTGACAACAGGGACAACAGACAGAGAGCTGACGCAACCCAGACAGCCGCACGCAGATGCTGTTGTGGTGGGCGGTACAGGCAACAGACATCCCGACAACAGACAGACGGGCAAGTACCTCGCCAGACACAAATCAAATATTTTTTTTTTCATCATCAATCAACAAAACGCACACCCACCACGGACCTGGGTCAGGGTATCCAAGCACGGTACCTCGCCATACGTTATTTTTTGTATCATCAAATTCGCCAATCAACAAAACAACCACCCACGACGGACCTGGGTCAGGGTATCCAGGCACGGGTCCTGGGAGAGCTCCAGCAGGCGTGTGATGAGGGCCTTGTGTGCTTCCTCCAGCAGCTCCAGCTGGCAGGACTTGCTCCCCAGCAGACAGGCGCCGAGGTTGCCCCACAGACGGGCAAGCTGGCGGGAGGGGAGGGACGACGAAAGGCGTGTGTGCGAGAGGATGCGCGCCCGTCACAGGAGGTCGTCGCCCTCAAGTCTGTCAGTTTCTCTCCTCCGCAAAGCCCTTTTGTCCGCTTGACCCCGCCAAGAAAATTATGGGATGCACCAATAAAAAAAAAAATGACATCCCATAATTAGTTGACCCACCCAGAACCCCCAAATAAACGGTGGGAAGGCGTGTGTGCGAGAGGGACGCGCCCGCCAAGAAAATTATGGGATGCACCAAAAAAAAAAATCCATGCATCGCCTGGGCATCTCGCCCGGTGCAGATCACCGCTCATTCGAGCAGCATGGAACGCGCCTGGGGCCCAAGAAGGTTCAGCACACCCTCTGGGAGGAGAGCATGACCGCCACTGCCGCCGCCAGCCTGGAGTCCCTGCCTGCCGATGCCCGCAAAATGTGCAAGGCCACCATGGGGCCCTGTGCGTCCGCCTTTCTCCAGTGCTTCCCCTGCCCCCTCTTCGAACTCGACGATGAGGAGATGAGATACGCGATCCTGCTACGGCTCGGCGTCTCTGCCGCGCCATGGAAAACGACTCTGGGCTTCGGATTGTTCTGTCCGCTTTGCGGTGAACCCCTCGTCGAGGGGCATGACCGTCTGTGCCTGGCCATCAACCACTCACTGGCCATCCAACGTCACAACGCCTGGAAGCTGCTGGTCTTCAACATGGCTACCACTGCCCGCATTGGGGTTCGAATGGAGCGCCGCCTGCCCGGGGCAACCGCGGAGGAGCGTCACCAGCCGGATCTCGTGCTCGAAGTGCCTGGGGTGGGGGACGCCACTCCACCAAGACTGTCTTCCTTGATTTCATTGTCGGGAGGTGCTTGCTCCCAGTTACGCAGCCGAGGCCACCCTCGGCAACGTGCCGCAGAGACTGGAAGCCGGCAAGGTGTCTGCCTACAAGGCCTTCATGACTGCATACCCCGACGCCGAGTTCCTGCCTGCCGGAGCCACCTGCACTGGCCAGCTGGGGCCCGGAGCCGAGAAGGCCATCGACCGCATCATCGCCGCCGGAGGAAGGGGGAACCGCATCTCGCCGCTGGTGGCTCGCCCGTTTCTCCATGGTCTTCGTCCGCTTTGCCTACGAGATGAGCTGCAACTGGTGCCAGCATGCCTCTGCCGCAGTGGCCGCCCGAGATCTACAGCTCGCCAAGTCCATGGCCACCGAGAGGATCACCCGCGCCGTGACCAAGGTGGCCCCGCAAGACACCACCCTCCTCGAGTCCCGGGTGAGGGTGGCCACCGGCTGAGGCCTTTGTGTGGGGGGTGGGGGTGGGTGTGGGGTTTTGGGTGTATGATGGGTTTTTTCTGATTCCGTTCATGTTCTTTTTTCCCCATCCAATTTCCTCCTTTTCTTCTGAGTGCGTTGTTTGATCAAACATGAGGTCCCACCCGTGTCAAAAAAAACAAACCTCCCATAATTTTTTCGTTCCACCCCGGATCAAACTGGGTGGTGGTACGTTGCTAACTTGCCGACCCATGCCGCAGGTATTGGAAGTAGTAGTTCCACCGGTGGGGTGTCTGTTGCAGGTACCAATTGCAGGGTGATCCCTTCGGGGGACTGACGATGCGGTACCCTCCTTTCCCCGACTCGCGCACAACAGATGATGGCAAACTCGAGTTTCATGTCAATTTCAAGTCGCTTCTGATCATGAGCTTCATGCTGGTCTCAAGGATGTCCGCCCCAAGCCGGCTTATCCCTGGGTGTCCGCGAATAAAATTCTGGGATGCATCCCATATTTTTTTGCCACCCCGGACCCCCATATACCCGCAGCCGCAGACCTGGTTGAACTGGGTCTCGGCCCGCTTCTGAAACATGCTCATGCTGGTCTCAAGCAGGGCCGCCCCCCATAGCGGCGCAGGTCCTCCAAAAAAATTATGGGAGGTCAAAAAAAAAACAATCTGGCGTCCCATATTTTTTTGGCCCACCCCGGACCCCCATATACCCGCACCGCCAGACGAACCTGGTCAAACTGGGTCTCGGCCCGCTTCTGAATCATGCTCATGCTGGTCTCAAGCAGGGCCGCGGCGTAGCGGCGCAACGCCTCACCCCGACTCATGGTTCGTGAGGGCTGCTGTCGGAAGCCCCAGTCGGTGCACGACCAGGGCACTTGGGCAACGTGCAACAACAACTGCGGCCGGGTGCAGTCGGCGTGTCGGTTGGCGATCGGGGCGCGGCCTTCGTCCTCCTAGAATGAGGAGTGGGTGGCGGACGTGAATGAGGGAATGAGGTCTTTATCCATCCACGACTCATCCTCCAATAATGAGTGGGTGGCGGATGGTTGAGTGCGAGGTGGGATGAATGAGGTCTTTATTCAGCATCCACGACTCATCGTGTCGGCGTTGCGGCTGGTTTTCTGTCAAAGTACACACAATTCAGGCATTTTCCATAAAACGCAGACTGGGTGGGGGAAGGACGGACCCAGTGCCCCTCGTAGGTCCCCAGGCGGCTCGTCTGCAGGACAAACTTGAACTCGTAGCGGGTGGTGCCCGTCAGGGCCGGGTGGAAGGTCACTTGGATCTCCCACAGGTTGGGCAGGGTCTTGTGGGGCCGCTGCCGAATGTGAGGATGATGAGAATGATCAGAATGATGAGGAGAATGAGAATGAGATAGTGGCGAGACAAGAATCACCAAATGAAGATGACTCGAACACAGACACGCACAGTGCTGATGAGGGAGGACATTTGACTGTGGCTCTGCCCAGACAGACCATTGGGCACGGCCCGCTTCCAAACGCCCTTAAAGTGTTCGGAGCACCGGAAAAAAAAATATGGGATACATCCCATATTTTTTCCGTTGGTCTGCCCACCCCAAAAAAGCGCCACCACAGACAGACCATGGGCACGGCCCGCTTCCATGCGTTTTCAGTGTATGGAGCACCAGAAAAACATTATGGGACTCATCCCATATTTTTCCTGTTGGCCTGCCCACTCCAAAACCAGACAGACCATGGGCACGGCCCGCTTCCAGGCGCCCAGCTCGGCATCGGACCCGCAGAGGCACAGCTGGACGTCCTTGCCCATGCCCTCGGGCACAAGGCAGAAGATGGTCACGGATGCCCGCTCGGGCAGGCGCAGGTCTGAAGTTTGGCAAACAGGGAGGTAGGAGTGTGATGAGGTGTGAGGTGTGATGTGAGATGTGTGTGATGACACACACACGAATCCACCACATGATGATCTGATTTCAGGGAAGGGCATGAAATGGACGACTCCTGGCCGACATCATCGCACACCTCATCACACACAGCATCACATCAACACACTCAAACGCCCTCCACAGGGGATTCCTTCGCCCACGGGTGCAGTGACATTCGTGCTGTCTCTTCGACCTCTCTGTTTTTTGTTTTCCCGTTACTCCTTTTCCTTCTTTACGACACACAAATACAC